>JAVSBS010002986.1:0-49013 GCA_033124195.1 Coracias cyanogaster
TTTTATAGACTTCTTATCTTGTTTTCTAGAAGAATCCAGCCTTTTCGACAATCCCAGGATTCTTGGGGGGCAAAGGTATATGCAAAGGCTCATGGGAGCCGCAAAACATTACTGGGAAAGGAGTTCACTGCCTCAGTGAGACATAAATCTCCGTTCACCACAGCAGTTGACTGTGGTTGTTAATCTTTTTCCTAATATGGTCAACTGGTTTAGACCCACCCTTCTGATTGGCTACCGCCCCCGAGGCTCCTTTTTCAAGCCCGCCTCCACGATTTCCGTCCTCCGCCATCTTTAGGTGCATACCCGGGAGCCAGTCCAAGGGGTCCTCTGCGATCAGAATGTGCTAGAAGGCTGGACAGGGGGGCGTAATTCCTCCCAAGGATAGCAAGGTGCCGGTCCTAGCTCCTGAGGAGCTGTTGGCTGCACTGGCCAGGCGCCCAAGGCGGGTGGCAAATCATCCTGCTCATCCTGCCCCCCCACCGCAATGATCATCTGCCCTGGCTTCAGGGCACTCCACTGTGAGTCCTCCACTTCCTCTCCTTCCACCCCCAACCCCTCTGCTTCCCTTTTCTCCTTTTCCATCTGTGTCGCCCAACCGGGAATCCAAGTCTGGTTCCCCATTCAGACACATGCGTGCTGCGTTCCATGTGTCGCGGTCATCTCACGCTGCTCGCAGCAAACACAATACCTTCCCCCAAATTTTTAACTCTTTGGCGGAGCCTATCTCCATGGCCCTTTCTGCCAAAGCCATGGAGCAACGCTCCCAGGAGTTTGGCTGCAGGCAATCAGCCGGCCCCTTAATCACCCCGTCCTTCAGGAGGTGGTCCACACACTGAGTGACCTCCTTCGGTTTCACAGAAACAGTAAACTTGCAACCCAGTAACGCAATCACCTTCACCAAGGCTTCCATGGTTCGAACCCGTCTCCAACCGCCTGTGGTCCGCCGGCCCAGCTATCACATTGGGGTCACCATTTGTTGCCGTTCTCTTCCAGCAAGTCCTGTTCCGAAGCTGGGCTGGCCTGAGGCTATCTGCACCTCAGGGCCATTGAGCACAGACATCAGTATGAGGACGCAGCAAATGGCGTTTATTCAAGTGCGCAATCGCTTTATATACCCATCTTGTCTCGTGTGCGTTGTCGCGATAAGCAAGCTAGCCACCCAACCTCTATGCCCCGCCTATCTTTCCGTAACAGCCTGCAACCTTCCGTGAGCCAATCCCAGCTCCAGAGTGCTGAACTTCAACATATGAAGTAATTAGGAATACCACACACAGCAACTCCTTCCTCCCATACAAATCTGCAAACTGAGCACTATTTAAATGTTTTCCAGTCATCAAAATGCAGTCAGCAACAATAAAGCAAATAAACATCCTCCTTTAAGAAAAAAAAAAAAAAAAAAAAAAAAGCAGACAAAACTTTGCTGGTCCAAAGTAGAAGATTAAATAATAAAACTGCTTGCACGGTTCAGGTGAGCATGAGCAGCTCAGAGGCCTCACAGATGCCGAGTTTTGAAGTTTAGCACAAAAACTGCAAATGTCACACAACGAAATAAAAATTGGTAGACAGTGTGTAGGCAATATGGCCACTTATATTGTTCAAGATACTGTTTGGGTAGTTGCAGCACTAGGAACAGAATTATTTTAAATAGCTTTTTTTTAATGAATACAATTTACTTGTTAAATGAAAATCAACTGTCGCTTTTATTTAAAAGGGGTCACACTGTCAGCTACTGAAGCTGAAGCTGCTGACACATTACCAGGTGCAGAATACACCACATACTGAAGTTTCTCCAGGAGGTCACATACAGGTGCCCGAAGGTAAGTGAAACTCCAGGGGTTACTGAGTGGGTTTTAAAGAAAGTGATTAGCCAGCCCTGCTTCCCCTATGAAACAGCCTTACTGCATGCCTTTGGTAAGCCATCTGGAATCATTATGCAGTCTCAGGATACACTTAATGCATCTTTCATACAAAAATGCTGCAGGGATAAATGGATTAGAAATTCTGAGAGAACAGCTATTTCAGAGGAAGTAGCACAATAAAATGTTAGGGTCATCCCCTCCTTTCCTGTCCATCTCACCTTTTGTTTTGTTTTTAATGGGGAATGGTGTGAGAAAGCAGTTTGTCCAAGTTCTGAAACAGCTGGATTTTTACACACATCTGAGCATGGGAATTCTCACCCCTCGCCCCCTTTTTTTTTATTTTTAAATACACTTCCCCACATTAATTATCCCTCTTCAGGCAAAGGGAGCTGATCCCTCCCCTCTACCCATCACTGGTGACATACCTGGAGTGCTGTGTCCAGTCCTGGGCTCCGCAGTATGAGAGAGAGATGGGCACACTGAAGCACAGCCAGTGCAAGGCTAAAGAGATGATGCAAGATCCAGAGCATATGTTGTATGAGGAGACGCCAAGAGAGATAGGATTGCCCAGCCTGGAGAGGAGCAGGCTCAGGGGATCCTATCCATGTGTACAAACATGGTGCCTAGTTACAGGAGAAGGGGCAATGGGCACAAATTAAAACCCAGAAAATTCCATCTGAGGTCAAGAAAATACATTTTCACTGTGAGGGTGGCCAAACACTGAAATAGGATTCCCAGAGTGGTTGCAGAGCCTCCATCCTCGGAGACTGGACACAGTTCTGGAAAAGCTGCTTGAGCAGGGAGGGTGGGCTGGGTAATTCTGTGATTATTCTTTTCTTTGAGAAAAAAGAAACAAGCAAAGACAAGGCACTCCCACAAGTTATATCCTACATTGTTAAAAAAAAAAAAAAAAAGAGAGTCCTTTGGCTTATCTCCAGTCTCAAATACGATACTGAAACAACACAACTGAATTAAGCTGTTCTCCCCAAATTGCCACTTGTGAGCAAGAAATTCAGGAAAAAGCTGTGTATTTTTGGTAATACCAAACCCCACACACGGCCCAATTTAAACTGAATCAAAGCTATCTAGATGTAACTTCCTCTAAGTTATTAACAAACTGGTAAGCACTGAAACAACATCTCCAAGTAGAATCCAAAGAATAAAACCTAATTAATGGTTACCAGAGAGAAAAGAAGACGTGAATTAAGCTCAGTAATTTAAATGACAGAAAGCCCAAATGCTTAGTGAACATCGTCATATTTTCTGTTAGAAAATTTGTTTGAGTGTCATCAACATTTTTAACAATTCTTATATAGTCTGTACATTAAAAGACTATCACTCTGTGCTTTTGGCTATTTTTCCTTTCTGCTGGTGATCTGGCTACTCTTCTACAGCTCTGTTCATTACATATACAAAAATATCGGCAAATTACATGAAACCTGTACTTCACTTATTGCCCTGAAGTCATAATGGGTGAACTGACAGAGACTTTAATAAGACTGCTCTCAGTATTTTTCCCATCATAACAATTCACTAAATATAATGCTAATATTATGTCAAACACCCCACAAGATTAAAAGTAAAAGGACTGCCCATTGTCATATTGCAGTTCTTCCACTTGGCCAGCATGTACAACTCACTCTTTACGCATCAGTGTACTTCACAGCCAAAAAAAGTGCCCTCTCTGAAATGTGAGTGAAGGGGTACCTTAGTGAACACCAATTCTCACCAATGTCAGACAGATGATGTTTCCCTGGTCTACCAAAACACAAGAGGAAGATGCCACATCTAACTAGGTGGGTAAGCTCACTGAAGAAGCCACATGACAGGTGAACACTGTAGGCACAGAAGGCATCAGAAATGGCAAGAGATGTCCTCATATCCTCACTAACACTCAGACACAACCTATGGTCATGACTAGGTTCTTGATACATTGCCTTGAAAAGGTAAGACTATCTCACAAACACCAGAAATATGGAATGAAAAAATGTGGAGATGGACAGATGGAAAGATACTGAGGTCATACAATTGTTTACCTTGGACAAGAAAGTACAAAGCCTGTTCCTGTGAACATAATTGAAAACCAGGCATAATTTAAATGCAGCATATGGTTCAGCAATGCCAGATTCAAACAACAACCTCAGAAGTACCAAGAGAATCTTCTATTTATTGACAAGATAAAGAATCTTCACAGAGAGATCAGAGGTGCAACCCATTGTTATAAAGTTTAGCACAATCATCCAGATATCAGTACTTAAAATGTAAAAGAGAAGATTTGAATGTTTGTAGACTTGTTTTTGTCATTAAAAAGAAAAGCATGAAACACTAATTCCCTAGGAAAATTCCGTAGTGGAGCTGCTCAGGCATTCTGGGACTTTTCCACTCTCAAACGCATAGAAGGCAATGTTTCCCCTCGCTCTCCTCACACACTACACAGCCTTCTATTACTCCTTTTTTTCCTCACAGAAGTCACTCCTAAGAAGGAAGTTCAGGAATTAAGGAAAAAAGACAAGAAAACAAGTTGTAAATGTAACCCATACTGCTGATGCCTGCGCTTTGCTCATACAGGTTTGACTTCTGTATGCTGAAAGCTGAAGGAACAAGAGGATTTCAGTCCAGGAACAAGAGATGACTTTGCACAGCAAAAGACATCTCATTTCAGCCAATGAATGAGATGCTAAGTGGCACTCATTCACATCTTCTCCATCCTGAGCCCTCCATGACTTACTATTTAGAAAAAGAATCCCTCATGTAACATGTTACAGTGAAGTCAGTCCAACCCCATTTCAATGCTTACCGGCAGAATAGAAGTTTGTCCACTATTTGTTTCTGCATGAACATTTAAAAAAATTATTTCATGACTATCTATATCTATGGATTTCCAAAAGTCTTGTAGGGACTGGCGTCCGCAAGATCTCGGGCTGTCACGGAAAGATAGGCGGGGCATAGAAGCTGGGTGGCCAGCTTGCTTATCGCGGGAATGCACACGAGACAAGACGGGTCTATAAAGCAATTACGCACTTGAATAAATGCCATTTGCTGCATCCCCATATTGGTGTCTGTGCTCGATGGCCCTGGGGTGCGGATAACTCCAGGCCCGACCAGCTACCGCACGGGGCTTGCCGAAAGAGAAACGGCAACAAAGTCTAGTTACACAAGTGTTTACAAAAGAACTAAATAAACAGAGCACATACTGAAAAATAATTCTTTTTATTTTCAAAATAGCTCTCATAATGCTCAAAACATTCAGTATCTGATAGCAATATAATGAATAAACCCCATCTTTTCAATTATTGTTGACATATAAGATGTTCTCAAAAAAATGTTTCTTGTAGTGTTTTGAACTGAATATATTGTCTTTATTTTTAATGCCCTCATTACTTACCTGAAGTTAAAAATTGAAACACATTGTACAGAATAACTACAGTTGGAATGAATACAATCTAATTCAATCAACTTCAACAGAAGCACAAAAAAAAAGCCTGCATGAAGAACTACTGTTTCTAAAGAGGAAACTTGAATAAAGATAAAGAAACTCTACTAAGTGGACTAAGAACTTCAGAGCACAGAGGAAACTCTGAATTCCATTAAGACAAAAAGTTGCAAGGACTGCCTGGAATTGGTGTCCCAAGCAAGTACTCTTCCAGTTGTGAAATCAGATACTAATGGAATAGCTGGGTATGCAGAGGTCTTCTAAAGCAACAGAGAAAAGAACTTACAGAAGAATATTATGTGTTAAAGACAAGTACAAATAGAGCAAGAATTGCACACAGTCAGAGTGAGTTGGACTTTGCATTAAAAACAAAGCCAAAAAATTATTCAGCCATAAAAAATGGTAAGTAAACACGCACAATGATGAAGCTGCATTAATTAAAGATAATGTATGGAAGTCATACAGTAAAACACTCTGCAAAACATTCAGTGCAGCAAATGATGTTGAACAGGAAGGAAAAAAAAAGGGAATTGGGGGAGGGGATTTGAAGTATAAAAATAAGTAATTCCAAAACTGATGTGCAAGCAAAACTTCAAAACACAGCACACTGATGGGACAACTCCAAACCCACAAATTTTGATACAACAGCACATAAAATTGTAGAACAAATATTAGTTTTTAATAAATTCAGTGAAACATAGCATCATCATAAAATAACACCAACAATGCAAGAAAGCAAGTGGGAGAAGGGAAAGGAGCGTGAGTCAGGCTAGCAATCTAATTTTAAGTAGCCCAACAAGCTTTAAAAACAAGTTTTGAAGAAAAAAACCTTGGGAGGTGTGGAGGGTGTGTTTAAAAATAGCAAAATAGAACAATACATGAACAGTTTTCAGAAAGAAATCTCTGCAGTCCAGACTATAAACATATTTTTCTTCAGAAAAAAAGCACTTTCTAAGAAAAGGTTCATTATTGAAATGTAAACTTTATATATTGGTACAAAATCCTTAAAGTGAATAGCAAATTAGTTAAAGGAGAAACAATGACTTGCTCTTTTGAGGATTCATAATGCTGGAAGTCACTTAGTGAAGTTCCTGAAGTACCTGATCCTATTCAGTATATTCATGAATCATCTAGGCACATGGGACAAGAGCTACAATGAAATTTCTTGAACACTCAAAAGAAAGGACTGGAATTTTAAACATGAAGGAGATGAAGATTGGAATAGTAAAGAATTAGATTTTAAAGTACTAAATCACACAAAGGTATTTACAAGGTTACTTGGAGACTGAAAACCTGCAATTCTGTTATAAAATCAGAGCTGAAGAAAAGTTTATGCATAACACACCATGTCTGTAAAAAGGCCAATGGCATCACAAGATGCATATATTAAATAACTTCCAGTAGAGCTAAGGAAATTATTCCCACTTTAGTATGTTGATGTGAACAGTTTTCATACAAGCTCTCAATGCCAGTCACCTGTGTAGAAGGAAAATTCATTCAAGGGGGAAGAGATTACCAGAACTGCAAGAACATGAGCTCACTTCATAAGTCCACACAATAAAAATACTTGTTTTAAAAATGAAGGTTGAGATACCCTACTTCAGTATCAATTATAAAAGAATTAAAATTAATTAAACGCCACTGGGGACATCAAAAAGGATTCCTGGATGTAGGGTTGTATTGACATCAGAAGAAATGGGTATAAATTTACCCTGGATGTTTCAGCTGGCAATTAGATGACTGTTTCTAATCATCATCATACTGAACTCCTGAGCAACAGGAACAGCGAGACTTATTTTAAGCTAGAATGCAGCAATGATTCTGTGATATAATAAGAAGTATTATAAAGCAAAACAGTGCCTGAGTGTCATGCCTCAATAGGCACTTACAACTCAACAAGTAGTAATACCTATTTTAGTTTGGTTTCTAAAGCACTCGCTCTTCCCAGACCTCACTATTCAACTATTAGTTTGTGGGAAAGAAAATAAAAATTTCTAAAATAAATTAATAAATAAAAACATACCACTAGCCCCTAGGAAAACCTGGACGTGGTAAGGCGGGAAGTGGCATCTGTTTACAAAAGCAATGTTACCAGCAGGTATTTCAAGGAAGCATGACATTACTTAGCAGATGACAACACAAGCCTATCTTGCTCAGAATGCTGCTCCCAGCTGTGGTCAGAACCACAGCAATACAAAGCAATACCTCCAAAGCAATACAAAGCATCCACAATACAGCAAAACATACTTTCCATAGATTAAGTCTCCAAATGCTTGGCATTTGAAGCATCTCTGTTTAAGATGTTTTAAAAAGTTGTTTCATTCCCGGATAATGTACATTGCTTAATTATTAATGTCAGAAGCACTTCTAAGTCACTTTATGCTTTTACCCTTAACAGTATCAAGTGACACTAAGTTGATGCAGTCACTTGTCCCTGTTGGCAGAGTCAACCTATACTTAAACTGAAAATACAGTTTCGTATTTTAGGATATTTACAGGACAACCAGGCAATCAGGCCCAGTCAGCATGAGTTTATGAAAGGCAGGTCCTGCTTGACTAACCTGATCTCTTTCTATGACAAGTTGACTCACTTAGTGGGTGAGGGAAAAGCTGGGGATGTTGTTTACCTGGACTTTAGTAAAGTCTTTGACACCATTTCACCACAGCATTCTCCTGGAGAAACCGGCTGCTCATGGTCTGGATAGACATAAGTTTCACTGGATAAAAAAAATATGGCTGGGCCCAGAGAGTGGTGGTGAATGGAGCTAAATCCAGTTCATGGCTGGTCACAAGTGGTGTTCCCCAGGGCTCAGTATCGGGGCTAGCTCTGTTTAATATTTTCATCAATGATCTGGACAAGGTGATCAAGTGCACCCTCAGTAAGTTTGCAGACAAGATCAAGCTGGGCAGGGGTGTTAATCCACCTGAAGGTAAGGAGGCTCTACAGAGGTTTCTGGACAGGCTGGAACAATGGGCCGAGGCCAGTGGTGTGTGGTTCTACAAGGCCAGCAGGAATAGGAAAGTGATTGTTCCCCTGTACTTAGCACTAGTGAAACCACACTTCAAACACTGTACTCAGTTTTGGGCCCCTCACTACAAGAAAGACATTGAGGTGTGAGGTGTGTCCAAAGAAGGGCAATGAAGCTGGTGAAGGGTCTCTCCTGAGAACATGTCTCAGGAGGAGCAGCTGAAGGAACTGGGGTTGTTCAGTCTGGAGAAAAGAAGGCTCAAGGGAGATCTTATTGCTTTTTACAACTACCTGAAAGGAGGGTGTAGGGAGGTGGGGGTCAGTCTCTTTTCACAAGTAAGAAGTGACAGGACAAGAAGAAATGGTTTCAGGTTGTGCCAGGGGAGGTTTAGAATGGCCATTAGGAAAATTTTTTTCACTGAAAGGTTTGTCAAGTATTGGAATAGGCTGTCCACAGAAGTAGTTGAGTAACCATCCCTGGAGATATTTAAAAAATGCACAGATGTGGTGCTTAGTGACAGGGTTGGGTGGTGGACTTGGCAGTGTTAGGTTAATGACTCGATCTTAAAGGTCTTTTCCAATCTAAATGATTCTATGTATTTCTCCCCACTCCCTCCATCCAGTTCTCTTATTTTCTCTCATTTTGCACTGCATGTGTTCCAGCTTAACATGTATCTCTAGCCTTGGTCAAAACTAATGACCCAAGAAATTGCCACAAAAGTATGCCTTGAACTAAGAGATGCCCAAATACCATAGCAGGTACAGTGTAAAACTGTTCTGATGATGTTTCAGTTGCCCACCTTGGAAGTAAATGCCTTTGGGAAAGTCTCCATAATAATATTACTTCCATTTGCCTCGTAAGAATGAATTCTCTTGTATGAATTACAATCACATCTCATTCCAGCCTTCATTTGGTTTTCATACCGGTGCTCCAGAGCAGCAGGATTTGATACCACAACCTGCCACTTGATACAGAGAGCTGATTGAAACTGATAAAAGGCAGCCCTAGCCTTATAAACAGGATAGGAATGAACAGCTGTCGCTTGTCCATCAGCCTTGTAATCATATAATAGATAATATTAATTTACTGACAAACACCGCTAGCTACACTTACATGGGTTTTGTGTCAATCATCAGATTCCAAAACAGCTTGCTACTGAAGAAGCAACACACCCCCAAAGCCTGGAGGGATATACCAGCAGATGCTACAAGGTTGTTTGCAGCATCACCCAGTCTTCACTGAAAGATAACTACTGCCTTCTCCAGACTGACAGGAAGGCCAAAGTGCTTTGCACCACATGAGAAATGTCAGCTGATCAAACCTATGAGATATAGCACTCACAAGCTGGTCAGGTATTCATAAGCACTAAGTGGAACTGATTATTGAGTGACAAGTAAGATAAGTAAAAGATAAGCAAGACACCAGACAACATGTAAAGTCTGAGTTGCCATCATATATTATCTGCAGAACTGGACAGCTAAGTTCTCAGCCTGCAGTTTAGTCACCCCATCAGGCTGAGTACATGACACAGTGCATGAAAGCAGCATCTGTGATCACAAGGCAACAGGTATAGTAGTCAGATATCCCGGTCGCAGGAAAAGGCAGCTCTAGGAAAGTCTGAACTAAAATTAGCCAATGTACAAAGAGCCAAACCTCACAAGAAAGCAGCATCCTCCTTTCTCTCAGGAGATAAGTTTCAAGAGAGGTGGAGGTCTCTGAGTGGACCACACACACCCCTTTCTACTTTTATCAGTAGCAGCAAAAGCTAGAAATGAATGCTGCTGAAGATGCAAACCTTAATTCTGACATATAAGGGTTTGATAACACCGGCACGCCCATCAGGGCAGCTACATTTACATAAAACCACCAGCAAGTTAAGAACAGTAAGTGCAAACCACATAGAATATAACTTCCTGTTAGCAAGTCACAAATCAGTTCCTTTCAACAGCATGCCATCTACTTACTGCGTACTGAAAAGATAAAGATGCTTGGCTTGCCTTCCCTATCACAGTAATACTATTTTATTGATGTTCTTCAAAACAGTAGTAATCTTAATGCTGTATGACAGATATCCAAGTGAGCTTCAGTACCTGAATGAACTAATGTGGTTATGTGAAGCAGAACAACAGATTATTACCCTTGCTTCTTAGTAATGACATTTTATGACTTTTATTTTTTTTTTAAGTCATCCTCATCATCTCTGTGCCCATATATGTCTGACACTATTTCGAGGACAGGATCACTAAAGCATAACAAATGGAAGCATAACCGTTTCTGTTAATAGCAACTTCTAAATTATGTTCCACCACAGTTCTTGGACATCTCCACATGCTCAAATGTTTAAAAAAAAATTTCCCCCTCTTCCACACACAAAAAAAACCCTTTAATTTTCAAACACGGTATTTGGTTCTTACCTCACTGGAAGTTTTTGGGTTGATTCTGCCTATCCACATTTTCAAATCTGCTTTTCTGCACCACAGGAGACAGCTAGAGTTTGATTTGCAACCTGACCAGGTACACTGCTCATGTGTGTGGAAAGCACAAGGGGGGTGGGTAAGGACAGAGAGAGCAAATGTACGTGCAAATCAGGACTCAAGCCTGAGTTAGTAGCTACAATTCCCCTTAGGCATCAACCTAGTACCGCTGTCTAAATATTTCAATTTTCAGCAAAAAGTCATTTTTTTCCTCCTTGGCAAAACAACAATGAAAAATGCCTTTGTAAGGGACTTAGATGAAACATTTTTACAGTGGCAAAACTCAAGTTTTACTTGTTTTCAATATAAAAGAGTTTATTGAACAAACATTTTGACTGAAATGTCAGCAGTGGCATGTAGGTCATTTTCCCGCATGGCTAAAATCCATTTAGAACTAGAAATGAGCATGAATGCTTGATTCACTGTAGTAGATGTTAGCCTTGGATTTTGGTGTCTTGTTTCATATTCAACACCATTGCTCTTCCTGTTAGCTTTTGCACACATCTTAGAGATGCCATAGTCTCCCCATCTCAAAAAAAAAAAAAAAAGACACCTCCCCACTCATCAAGAACAAAAATTAAACTGCTTTACTGTGCCCTCTTTTGTCCATGTAATGTTATCATTTAAATATCATAACTTTCAGCATACAAAGAGGCAACACAACATTTCTTACCTTCTGAAATGCAGAAGGTAAGGAAACTAAGTCAGGTGAGTATGAGTATCTCAAGTCAGGCACTGTGAATATTCCCTGAGAGACAAAGCATTTCAGTCCAGTATCTATAGGCTCATGGACATAAAGTTTTGAGTAGCCTCAATAGAAAGTCCAGTTCTTCTGTCATTTACAGAAAAAAGAAGTATGTGAAAAGGATGGTGAAAATTTTAATTATTAGTTTACAATCTGGGAAATTATTTTAATTTAGAAAAAAATTATGCCAACTTCTACTTTAAAAACCAACTCACACAACAAACAATTTTATTTCAAGTTTTATTCAACCTGCTACAAATATGATGAGGCATGCAGATAAACAAGCATTTCAATAAATCAGGGAGATGGAGTTATTTCACCCAAATCAAAAAAGAAACCCTTAATTCAACATAGCTTTATGAGAATTATATGAAATTTTACATTCAGCCTATTTTTATTTAACACTTTGAATAGTATTAAAAGATTACCACAGAGACAAGGTCTTATCTGCCTCCTCAGATTACACTGTACTTACACTGACCCAAACAGCATACATGATTAGCCCTAAAAGGTCTCTCTGGTGATTTTCATTTTTAATGAACTGGCTGGAATTCATTATACAATAATTGTAAGGAGGTTTCACAGATAAGCCTCCATCTGTAGGGAGAATGGTACTGACAGCAATTTTTTTCAAAAAGAAAGAAAATCCATGCATCCTTCTTGCTAAATGAACCATAGTTATTAATCTGAAACCTTCCATGAACAAGGAAAGAAAGAGCAGCAAGGAAACTACAGGACAAATGGGATAATGGGCTTCATAGAAATACCAATTTACACCAGTTTTGTCCAAGTGAAACTCCATCGATTTTTAGTGCTGACAAAAATTGCATTTGTCAAGACAAAACTTCTGCAATTTGATTTTTGCACTGCAACCTTTTTAAAGGTTGTCCAGCATTTACATACCAGACTAGCTCTGTAGGCTGTCCTACTGCCTGGACAGGTACAAGACTTGGTACGAAACCAGGTATTTGAAGTTCAGAATTGAGGCAACAAGACTCAAACTGTTATCACAAAGAAAAACTGCAGGTTTTTGTCAACAGGGTCTAGTAATGCAGCTGTTGTGAAGGCCATTCAACAGGTTGGTTTGTTAATAAACCAAGGAGAATGGTGAGCCACTGAGTTACTTCATCTTGGGAATTCAAGTTGGATAGCCAAGTCTCATTGGCAGATCTTCCTCTTGTACCCTCTAGACTATCTACAACTTGTCATTACTGGGGTGAAACTGAAGTGCAAACACTGCTGTACTAAGCCTGAACATAACAAAAGAACAGTTGCACAGGGTCAGAATACAGATAGCCTAGCCCAATATCAGGTTCCTACTTGTAGTCAACGGCAAATGCTTAAAAAATAAGTATATGGACTGTAATATAATTTTATATTTGTCCTGACCGAGTAATTCTTAATTTCAGAACTTCCACAATCAGACATTACATCTATACTTCTGTATTAACTAACCCTGAATGGATTCTTCATCAGTGAGTTTGTCTTACCACTTTTCATACTTTGCTGTATTTAATGTACTAGAAGAATTTAAACTGTCCTACTGATATGAGAACCTACCAGAGCACTACTCTTGCAGTGAGGAGAGTCATCTGAAAACCACCAAGTGAAGACGTGAGGGCTTTCCCACGTGCAGATCAGATACCCTTAGACACTGCAGTGCTGAAGACACCCATCTACTCACAAGCTACTTGCTATTCATCTGGAAATGCTTGAAACCCTGTTGGGCAGGCCCTCTGTACAGGCCAAGTTTCCCAAGGGCTGCCTATGCTTGTAAGCATGGCCTAGCTGCTCCTTTCTACTGCAAAGGACTAGGTTCAACTGTGAGCAAAATGAGCAAACTAGGAAGGCAAAAAAATACCAAGTACTGTAGGTGCTCTGGACCTTTGGAGGGTAAAGGGATGGCAGCAGGGGAACTAAAGATCACCATCATTTCCTTGTGGTACCTTGCCTGGAAGATTTGGGATGTCCAGGACTATGCTGGAAGGGATTGCTCCCTCATCATCATGCCAGTAAAACAATGAGGAATCTACAAATAGCCAGGCCACCTTCCGGGAATATCACCTGAATGACAAAGCATATCCTCCTGCTGCTGAAGGCCCCTCGTGAGGCTTTGCAGCTTGAAAGCTGACATCACCTTGGCTTCATCCAGTCACCTTTCATTCACCAGCCATGGGAGTCCTACAAGAAGCCAAATCATGAACCTTGTACACCCACAGCCTGTGTTCACACACCACAGACAGAAGCCATACTTGGACCTCCCGAGCTGCACCAGATTAACGTGCAATGGCCTGCTAGGAAGCTAAGGGAAAAGAAAAAGCCTGTTACACAAACAAACAACAACAGTTAAACTGTCCTAAGCACACAATACTATTTAGCAGAGATCCACATTCAACTTTCACGTCCATGTTTACAGTCCTATTTCAGAGGCAGATGCTTGTTCACAGACAGAAAGTTTGGGAGCATGGGCATACATCAAAGGTGTAAGGAAGCTCAACATGCTCAAAATAAAGTTTCAGGGCATGAGAGAGAGAATGGTGAATTATTGTCCAGAATTAGTAAACATTTCACTCGTAAAATACTCAAAGGAAAACTTGTCTCAGTCACTCAACAGAGCAAAGGTCAACTCAACAAACACAAGTCACGTGGTTCAACACGGTGAGCCAAGAACACACTGACTACCCCCAGGAACAGGCTCATTTCACCAGAGGCAAGGCCAACTCTCTCAAATTCTGAACAGGCCCTGCTAGAGAACTGTGTACCAGAGGAAAGCCCACTGCCCCAGGCTTACCAACCCTGCATGCTGGCTGAGGACGCTGTGGCTACGAACTCCCCATGTGCTATCAAGGCTCTCTCTGCCCCCTGCTCCTACTTGCCTTTCCTTAGTAATAATGGAGTATACATCTGATGAAAAGCAGCTCTTGGGTGGCATCTTACAGGTGTTGTACTCCAACCATTTCTGAAGTAAATATTATGATTAACAAGCTACCACTATAAATGATATTTTTATAAAATATTAAAGTATATCTAAAAGCATCTGGGAGCTTATAGATGCTACTCTTGATTTTGGCATATGTAAATTAGCCTATTCAACCTTCTCTAGGGAAAAGAAAAGTTGATACACTTGATGCAAAACATACAGAAAAACGTTTGACAGATTTCATTTGCAAAATGTTTAATTTAATTTTTACCCACCAAAGGCCCAATTTAATTAACTACTAGAAAGCCTGAACATCAAAAGAAAACCAAAAACAAAATACCCACACAAAGAAACCCTTGCAATTGTCAGACTATTTAACAAAAGAATGATCCATCATACCTGTCTGACTAGGGGTTTTGGTGGTTGTTGTTTTTAAGACAGACTACCGTTTATACTTTTACACTATTTATTGTTGCTCTTTCCTCACGCTTGAGGTAATGCCATCTGGACTGCTTAGTCCTATCCTCATTATTAAGCATAAGTACTTTTTTTAGGATTTTATCTAATGCTTGAGTTTTGTTGCTCTATATCTGGTTCAAGTGATATATTTCCTGTCAAAGTCAAATAGAACATATCAGAAACAATATGGATTAGAATACCATGTCCAGAAAGGGGGAAACCCCACTATTTTTTCAATTCCACTATTCATACAGAAATCTGGGAGAAAAAAAAAAACAAAACAAAACTACAATAATGGAAGATATCAATCACAGGCAGAGTAAAAGGCTGGAGACTGAAATAGAAATCAAGTTTTGACACATCATGGACAACTCTTGTAATTCGGCCGAGAATTTATAAGCCGGGGAGCGGGGTGCGGGGGGAAAGAACTCAAGTTAGTCCAAAGTATTGCACAGAAATTACTATACCTGCTCTGTAATGCTGGCAGCAACAGTACTCCAAATTACTAGAATAATATTTTAAACTAGGCAATATATAGTAAACAATAACCTATATACATTTTAATAGATAAACAATGTAGTAAAAATTAAACAGATCACCTAAATGAATAAATTTCTGTGAGAAAGATGGACACTTTAAAAATACTCTGTTAAAAGTTTAGAGTAAGTACTATCCAAAAAACACCAAAAGGAAAACCATGGCACAATCAGCCACAAAGGAGGCACTTAACAGAGCAAGCTTTTGTATGAGGAAAATAGAAAGGAAAACGAAAGAAAAACAAAAAATAGATTAAATTTTAAAAAAAATTAAAGTTGAAGTCATAATGAACTAGATGAGAAAATCTTCTCAGATGCATCAAAAGCAATAAGTTTATCAGACTCAGTGGGGCATATAAATGACCAAAAATAAACTGAAATAGTAGTTAAAAGACTAAACATTCTTTGCATTTATATTGACTACAGAAAAAGATGGTAGGTCAACACTCTGAAGCTCAATAGAAGTTATTTTAAACAAACAAAAATATCAAACTGCAACAGAATTTCTGAAGCAGATTATAATTCAATCAGGAATTGTAACAGAACTACAACATCAAAGTGTTAGACCTATAACAGTTACATCTCCTACCATTCATATCTTGTGAAAAACAGAACAAAATACAACTAACACAATCCTAATCTTTATAAAGGTTAACATAAAAGGTGATTCACAGACCTACAGAGAAGTCTAGTTTGTTCTGGGAAAACTGAGGAATTACATTAAGAGAATTATTAAATACACCTGGAAATGAACACATGCTTTTACTTTAAGCTTCAAAAATTTTTGTTAATTCTTTGAAAAAATACATTTAGATGAACATGGGTTACATTAATGTAGTAGTGTATTTGCACTTCTAAAAATAAATAAAAATCCCAAACAAACAAAAACCAGAAAACACAGGACACCATGTCCTTCTAGGAAGGGTCAGACTCTCTCTTGGTGCAGCACAGATAAGACGCCACAGGCTGGGTTCATTACTGCCTATCTAAAACGAAGAGTGGCTGTCAGTGGGATGCATCAGTATCTTAAGCAGAGATTTGTGGCCTGGAAAAGGTGATGACCTCTTTATTATACTAAGTGTTTTGCAATAGTAAAATACACCTGATTGTAAAACCACTGTTGATGCAGGTGGCTACCACCAGCCTCACTGCTCAGAAGACCAGCCTCAGTTCCTTCACTTCTCACAGTGGTGGCTCCAATAAAAACCTTTTGGCCTCTCTTCATCATTCTGTGTAAAACCTGAAAATTTAGTCCTTTCACATTAGCTTTTAAACTGCAATAAAGTAATGCTACTGTATTAGGACTGCTGTTTAATTACCAAATAAAGTACATACAATGCATTCAATACATAGCTTATGTACTGAATGTATTGAATGCATTGTATGTACTGAATTTATTCATAAGCCATATACCAAATGTCAGCCCCAATACATCCCTGAAAAATAAAAGTTAGATCAAAAGAAACCAGAGAACACACTGATATGTGATCTGATAAGACATTAGCAGACATTTAGACCATATAATGCTTATTAAATCAAGGATTTAAACCTATACAGACATTTGCTGATGTCACCTTCGAGACTCTTCTGTGAGGACTCTCTTAGTCATAGGGGAAAAAAAAGTTTTCTCTACACTTTCAAGTACACATGAAGACTTGTTTTGTAGAAACAGAAATCTACACACTTTTCTGGTAAGTGTAAGGGTAACTAGAGTTCAAGTTAATTTTTAGACTGAAGATATAACATCTTCATTACAAAGTTCTAGTAAAAGAAGTTTTATTCATCTATTCAAAAAGGTCCTCAAACCCCCTACTAATTCTCCACATGCTAGTAATGGGGACAAATTTTCACTTGTCACGCATGCTTAAAATTTTGATCAAAGCATGTCAATGCTCATATAATGAGAGATTTATCGTGATGGTAAAATTGTCATAATGAAGGTTGCAGAATTACGATATATTTTTAGATTAATTGAAAACTACCTTTGCCTCTTAGCTGTTACCTATTACACTGTTCTTACCCTTAAGCCAGATACTTGACTAACAGCTTTCTAAATATGCCTATCAGTAACTTTCATCTTTGATAAACATTCTGTAGCCTGCAATGAAAGTTATCTGTAGCTATTGTTTTCAAATATTCAGTGTCTTTGATCCCAAATCCAACTTGCCAAGCCAGACATCGAAGTCTGAACAAGCAGTAGTGGAACCAAATCCCAGACAAGGCTGGATCCAGGTTTCCGTCTTACAAGTTTCCGTCTTCTCTGAAGAGTGACCTTCAGTATGGGGAGCTGCAACATGTCCACAATTCTGTAAGTAACATGAATCTCAGGTTTATCACAAATGAGCTCTTTAGGTAAAGAAGCTACATAAACATGTGCTTCACCCTTCCCAGTTGTGATCTATTCTGGGAATTAAAAAAGTTTTCCGCATTCAGACTTTGAGTCACTTTTTAGAAGGATGGCTTCTTACACAGAATTAGAGAAGGTGACTACAGCAGAACATGGAAAGGCACAACATATTTATGAGAAAACATCTTCTATTATCAACAATCAGATGGCAAGCAGTATTTACATGATGACATCCAGATATCATGGATTAGCCCTACTAATGGATGATTACACAAAGGAATAGTCCCAAAGGAAAAGAACTCCATCCCTGCTTTGCATAATCATGCATCAAATCACCCCATTAATTTTTTTGGTGAAAAATGATGCAAGATAATGACATTTCATGCTTTTTACATTCTCTTTTCAATGGATTTTCACATTTCTCTTTTTTGCTTGCTTAGATCTAGAATTAATATGTGCCACATAATAACACTAACTGAATTGTGAGAAAAATCAGGGAGCTCCAAATCAAATCTTTCAGAAGTCCCAATCAAACCACCAAACAACTTGGAAATAAAGACAATTTCAAACAAGTCTAATAAACTGTGATTGAAATCTATTCTAAATTATTCCATGTGCAGAAAGAGTAGTTGAACTGATTGAGATACATTTGTTTATACTGAAAATAGCTTTTTTTGACCTAGTCTTTACATACGTGAAATAACATTTACTTTCTAATCATGAAACCGACATGACTTTATGCCCTAGAACATGCTGCCAGAACAAGAAAGGAAGTTACTCTGCGGAGTAGAAAGCTGTACACCTACATGCACAAGACCACAGAAACAAAAGCAACACAATAAAAAGCATCAAAAAGGTTTCTAAGAAGACTAATAACAGAGAGGGGGAGGGTCACCCATTGCACAAAGATGAGCATAAAACCTGTGCACCTTGGTTGTACCCCCCATTCTCAATACTACACAATATGTCTTTGGACATATTAAGGAAAAACAAATGCACTGAGGAGAAGCGAAGGCCTGGTTTCAAAATTAACACACTTCCTGCAGTCATGAAAAACCTGTTCAGGCATATTACACCCATGCCCTACATTATCCTACTGCTTTTAAGCAATCAGTGAGTTTTAAAAAAGGTTTATGGGAAACCAACATCACATTTCACAGACAGATGGTTTATAGTTTAAGTGCTCACGTAAAACCTTCTCTTATCATTCTTTGTATACACTTGAAAGCCACTTAGCTGAAATAAATCTGTGCAAAACAACAGTAAATGACCAGTAAAGGGCTTAATTATCCTGCTTTATATCTACGGTATGAAAGGAGTGTGGAAAACAAATAAATCTACTTCTAAAGCTTGGTTTTAAACTAAGCACTGAGAGGGGGTTTGGGGCAGAGGACATGATAACTGGGCATAATTCCAGGGTTTAAACAGTAACTCAGGCTTTATGTAGTTTCATGGAATTAAAAAAAAAACCCAAACAACCAAAACAACCAAACAAAACAGTTTTTATCAGAAAGCCAAGTGTTCTGAACCAAAATGTCAATATCTTTTTTTTATATCACAAAATACCCTTGCCATTACATAGCTCTAGATGAGAAATGCATCATCCTTGTATTATGTTAGGCAATCTAGCATCAACAGCTTAAGAGATGAGTCTGAACCACTGCCACGCACACCCTGGAACTGGAGGCTTTGAGCGCAATGCCAGCAACCTGCCTCAGGCTGTACTGCTCCCCAGAACACCAGGCATGCTCCTGCTGCCTCCGGCTCTATTTTACCCTGGAAAGTGTGGTATTACATGAAGAAAGGCACAGTGTGAATTTACAGCTTATTGCTGTATTCATTACACTTCACCTACGATGAGTACTTCTGTATGAACTAAGGAGGCATCTGTTGCTTGCTCAGTTTCTGTAATTGTGGGGTGGGAATCAGGACTTAGAAACTTTTTACTTCTGAAATAAAAGCAGCATTTTCCAACTGAGAACAGCTGCCGTAAGTTTAGTTTTATTATACTACATATGCAAAAATAATGGAGAGAAAAGCAGGTCATATAAATGGCACAACAACTCTAGTAACAAGGGGAGAGTGGATAAGATTACTGCATTTGAACTTTCTCACTGTAAGCCTAAAAGTTGGTCTTATGGCTAGAATAATATAATCATCATAGAATGGTTTGGGTTGCAAAAGACCTGAAAGATTTTTAGTGTTTGAAACTTTGACATTGAAAATTCTGAAAAAAAAACCCTATACATATGCAATATGCAAAAGAAACAGGTGCTGATTTTGCCCATTCAATTCATTATCCAACACTTCATGTTCTATCCGGTGTTCCCTGAATTTTGTGATAAGGTTGCTATAGATAAGGTACAGTCCAATATTTAACACATTTACAAATAAGATTAATAGATTAGCAACCAGACAGCTAAACAAGATTAGTACACGTCCCCAAGGACAATAAAGATTATAAGAGAAGTCTAAATTAGTGTCTTTGAGCCTGCCTGAACTGCAGGAAGAAGGTGCCTGCAATAAAGGAACAAGACAACCCACATTACCCAAAATCAGTCTGACTTGCTCAAGGGCAGTCCACGGCACCAGCTGCCCAGGTCTCATGTATTTTCCCTTAAATATGCCTGTGATTTTATACAACAGTGGTGCTTAAGCTCTCCTAAAGCTGAAACGATGGTACTTGTCTTATAACTTAGGTAATACTACCTTTACTGAGCTCAAAAAAAAAACCAAAACCAGAAACCAGAGAAAAACCCATATGTTACAGTGTGCTATAAATTCACCCTCTAGCTTCCTTTGCAGAAATGCTTCTGTACTGATAAAGCTAAGTTTTCCAGTAATGTCATTTATTTGGTGTTGAGAATATTTAAAAATGAAGACTGGAATTGGCCAAGTAAGTACAAGGTATTATTGAGTGCTGAAGTTTAAAACAGTAAAACAACTAATGACAATCTACCAAATAATGACAATATTCATAACCCATAGGTACAGGAAGAGGTTAAAAAAAAATAAAAATGAACAGAAAACCCACACCTTGTGGATGCAAACAGGTTTATACGGTGGACTCTTTTTTCTCTCCATTGATCAAACCCTTTGGAAGAGATTTTCTTTTAACAGCAGGGTACCTGAATGAGAGACTGGCAGTATCTGATCCTTTTTATGGACCTATCCATAAGCAGAACTTTGTTATAGCCACCATCAATCCTGTCTGATACCTCCTATGCAATTTACTATGTGTATTTATTACAACAAAACCTCATTATAACAAATTGAAACTATACGGCACATCCCTAGAAGTATTCCCTGCAGAATGTTATATAGTAAGAGCTCTACCTTTTACTTGCCAGCTCCCTTTCAGAACAAACGTGCACTAACATACGAAGTTGCATATTCAGAAATACAAGTTATGAGAAATGTCATCTGTCAGTTTGCCTTCAGTAGCCAACAACTCACATGCTCTAAGTTAAATTACGTTCACTCATATTAGACAAAGGAACATATCTAACTCAAATACTGACATTTAACGGATAATTGAGAACTGATCCACTAAATGAGCACTTCTAATTACACAGTTTCTAGGTGGGGGAGGGGGAGTTTCTTATCTCCACAGCTCTAATTTCCTGTATGCAGCACACTGTCCTTCATGAATTGAACTGATGAATATACATAATTATAAAACTCTTTTTTGCAAATTAATATAGTTAAGGCTGAGAATCCAGTAATCAGGCCATAATAACATCCGGCAATCTGGCATTATGAGAGCATTCACAGTAGCTACAGAAGTAGAACAAGATATTAATGTGAGTTTGAAACTGTGCGTGGGATTTTTAAAAAAACAATCAGCACTATTCTCCCATTCCAAGCAGCACAGAATGCCATCTAAAATTTTACCAACGTTGGTAGCATTGTTTCATTCTGTTGTACTACTAGGCTGGAAAAAGCAATCCAAAATTTAACCTTTTCACACTTTATGTCGGGTCACAGCTGCAACATACATAGAGAACAATAAAGGTAAATTGAGTAGTGCCATAAAGGAGAACAGCCAGTACCTTACAGTCCAGAGCAGTGCCGGCTGGCTGCTCTGCAGAGGTCAGGGATCTGAAAGCCCAGCATAACAGAAAGACAGCAACCGTGCTGGAGCAAAGAGGGCAGAGTAGGCCCAGCAATGGCAGCCACAGATGGCCAGCAGCCCAGGGATCACCAGGAAAGACCCTGGTGACAAGGTGGAGCAGCAGGTCTGGCTCAAGTAGGTACTTGACCCCAGCAGAGCTGGTGAGGGAAGAGGAGAAGTTCCCCTCATGGAGGCTCCTCCTACTTCACACTTCTCCACCTAGGTCTGACCCACAGCCACACACCTGCACAGCATCAAGGCTGCCCTCCACAAGCAGCTGCAACAAGACTTCCCATTACATTTAATACTCGCAGAAAAGGGAATGAGGACAGCTTAGTACACTTTTTCAGCTGAGAAGGTACAAAATTAAGAAACGTTAAAATTCAGACATGGTCATTGCACACGGAGGTTTTGACAAAGTAACCCTGAGTTGATAGAAGACATTATGCTGAGAGGACCAGAAAAGGCAGCAGGGTCTGCCTTAGGTTTTGCTACTTTTTCTTATGGAAGTTAATGCAAATACATCTCCCTCGCATTTAAGAGATACTGAATTGGAAATACAGGAGTTTTATTTTGCATCAGTGTTGCATCAGATGGTTTTAAATTACTTGCTATCCTCTATTTTTCTCAGATATTTGAAAAGTCATATCACATTGGTTGGCAGAGCACAGAGATCATGCCTATCAAAAAAGGGGGAACCAGAATACACTAAACTCGAAACTGTATTTTAACAGTATCAGTAACTTTGTTATTTTTCCATTTTAAAGGGAAGAAAACTTTTTCCAGTGCAGGTGCCTGACATTCATCCAAAATTCTGCTCTTTACTCAAAAGGAGGGAAGTCACTGTGTCTCCTTTCCTCTGGCATTATCTGACTTCTAGAACTAATCCTCTTATTTGGCACACAATCACATTTTTAATCTAAAACCACTTTATCCAGACCTCCAAGATTGTGTTTTGCATATATTTTTCAGGGGAAGCTGCTTTATTACATTGAGATAATGCATCACTGAATTATAAGATCTATGCAGCTGTCACTCTTTGCCAAACATTCAGAAACATAAATGAACTCTGACAAGTCATTTATCTGGTAATTCAGTGTCAAAGTGTAATAATATCACTGGGCTTTGCACATTATTATCAGTATATAAGTAGAACTAGAGTTAAAATGCAAATTGAAAGCACCTTTTGTATATAAGAACAAAAGTTACTATAGTTGGTGCCCATCCTATTAATCCTTCAGGTTCTCAATTAGGCAAGAATAAAAATGTGTGGGCAAATCCAAATGTTATATTAATTAAGCCAGGAATTAAATGCTTAGCAAATTTAATGACACCTACAGTTACTACACTGGCTTTTGGTCTCTAAAAAACAATGCTTGAAGTTTGTCATACTGACTCAAATCCCCAGTGAGCATACATTCCCATCACAAGAGAAGAGTGTAACAAAAGAAAGGACAGTACACGGGAGAATGGAAATTCCAAGCACATTACTAAATTTTCTGATTTTATTAAGGCCACACTGCAAGCACTGCCAGAATCCATTCCTCAGTCCTTGCTTAGACACTTGGTCATAAAGCACACTGGCAGATGTGGAATAGCAGTGGCTTCTCTTCTAAATGTCCATTCAGCCAAAGAGTTTGCTTCTTAATTTAACTCTTGCTGTTATAAATAAACCCCAAAACGTGGCATTTGGGTTGTTTTTCTCCTGGATGTAAAGTGACTTGCAAGGATTTCCCTTCCCTTCTTTCCCAAAGGAGTTAAAAATTTGAAGAAAACAGCCAACTCTTCCTTATGTTCCTCTCTTGGATGCTGCGTTATTAGTTAATGCATCTCAGCTTGGTTCAAGAAGACCAAGCGGCAACTTGTTTTGATCGCTGTGCAATAGTTCAATACAATGTGCTACTACCATTGCAACAGGTCATCTAATAACATTGTGTTCCAGGCTGAATAAAATTATCCTGTAGAAAATCTCTGGTTTTTTTCCAGTCTCACTCTTGATAAATTCAGCCACTCAGTTTTACAAGACAAGGACAGAGTTTTCTAAACTGTTGTTTGTTTCCCTGTGTAAGATAGGATAGGGATGAGCATTAACTAAAACTTAGCTAGAAAATGGCCAGTACTGAATTTATTTGGGCTAAACCAGAGAGGCTAAACCTTAAACAAAAGGAAAAAAAACAAAACAAAACAAAAAACCATACAGTAGTATGATGTATTTTTTCTGTTATGAAGTTTTTCTGTTAAGTACAAAGTTGAATGAGAGGTCATGTAACAAAGCAAGAATCTTACTCAGGGGAAGCATGAAATAGAAAGGATTAAAAAAAAATAATTGAGCTCTAAGCTATCAGATTTATATACTACAGATAAGTCATCTGTCCAGAGACAAAGCAAAGTCTCTCCTCGACCCATCCCAACTTCTCTATTATTAAGATAATCAAAATTTATACTTTCACTTTTTTTTTTTTTTAACTAGAATCCAGCACAGGTATTTCGCTTTGTAATCACATAAGAAACTTCTGCATGTTAAGTCCGGCAATTGCTGCTAAGGTCAACAGCTGATAGATGAATTAGATTAAGAAGGTGGAGAGAGAATCTCATAAAAAAGAGCATGAAAACAAATAAAATTATTTATTTTACAAGGGTCATGAAACGACAAGTGGAAGATGCAAATCAAACGAGACTTTTCTCTTCCTATCTTGCCATCAAAAACATCTGGCCTGCCTCCTAATGATACCTCGAAACTGATAGAGCAAGAAGGCCAAGTAAAAAGCAAAAGGCAGTACCAGAGAGTAACAGGGGCAGGCTGGTCCAGTGATGGTAAATAGGGTCATCCAACATCCCAGGGACAAGGTAGGTCCAGAGTCAACTGGGGAGTCAGATGTGCAGATCAGAGTCTGGACCTGCGAGGGTGCCCAGCCAGGCACAGGCATGGCTGCACTGTAGCTCAGGCAGACACCAAAAGTGAGAGCTCAGCCTTAGCCCACTGGGACCTCTCAAGGTCATACAAAGCTGTCCCTGAGCCCCTGGCAGTCAAACCTCCCCAGGGTGGTGGGGGACATGTGCCAGGCCCTGACAAGGCAGCATTTCTAAAGGACATTTCTAAGTAGCAGTATCTGCTGCAGCAAAACTTTGATGGGTTTGCCAGCACTCCGGAGGCATTGTTCCTCTGGGAGGACCTTGGCCACCCACATAAGCTAAGGGACAGCTGTAAATGTACACCAGGCACTCTAATACGGATAGCTCAAGGAAGACATCTTTTAACACAGACTTGCAGCACCAGTCTCCCGGGTGCATCCTCCTGCCCCTCAAGAGCCTGGCTGCTTGGCTCAGCGGCAGTGTTGGTGTTGTATTAAAGTTTCTATTATGTAGAAAAAATAAATATGCAAAATGTAATTGAAACAACCAAGAAACTATCTGTTGCTGAAGGTCCTCTGTGGAGCCCCAAACCTATTTTATTATTTACCTAAAATTAAAATAGAGAAATGGTAATTAGACATTCTTAATCTAAGATTGGATTTAAGACTAATTGATAAGGATATTCCTGTCAGAAACAGCAGGTGAATAATTATGGTTTGATTAGCAAAGCACTAAGAACTGCTTCAAACTGATCAGGGAAGAAGTAGGCAAAAAGTAATTCTGGCAGGGGGAGATTGCAACCACTGACTCATGGACCACCTACCCAAATTATACCAGCTACTCAAACGAAAAAAATAGAAGAAGAGAACGGAGCCTGCGCACCAATTTAAATAAGGAGTCAGGAAAACAGAACGAATCAATAACAAGAATAACAATTAATACATATTAATTATCTGAATATGTAATGGTAAGTGTACAAATACAGAAACTTTTTGAGCTAGAGTTTGCTGTATTGGGACAGGCACCCATCCATCCCATGGTTCTCACCTGGGACCTCACATGTACCACACTGCAGCAGCATCACATCCATGCCCCTACCTGGCCAGAGGCCTTGCTGAAATCAGACCTTATGCTCCAGACTGACATCCTGGCCTCTACTCAAACCTAACCTGTCACCCCAGCTAAGCAGCCACTGGGGGGTGTCTGACCCTGATTTCCCAGCCTAGCCTCAGACCTGTCTCATCACCACAGACCTGCCCAGCAGCAGGGAGTCTTGGCTGAAGCTGGCTGCCCTTCCCAGGGCTGGCCCTGGCTCACAGTGTGGGCCGGAGCCCCTGCCAGTGAGGGCTCTGCCCAGCCGGTTGTGTTACCACAATGAGCTCCCAGCTCCCAGTCCTTAGTCAGCAGCTGGTCCCTTACTGCACCCTACCTAACACATACATCTGTGTGGAGGAAAAGAAGGAAAGATGGGCTTAGCAAGATCACTATCCCACTGCAATAACAATAAATTAAAGCACTTTGCCAGCCGGTAATCATTAGTTACATTTTCGAAGTGCCAGTGAAAACATTCTTCAATTTCCTAGCAACCTTGCTTTCTCTTACTCTGGTTTGAGTTCATCCTTAGGTGTAACCAGACCTGCATAGGGTAACGCAAAGGAACATCCACCAGTGCTCCTCACCCTGGCCATGACACTGCTCCCTTCTCTGCACAAAAGAAGCTTGTTCAACACCTGCTAAGATAGTATCTATCATCACAAGTCAAGCAACTCAGTTATGTGTAAACTAATATCCCAAGCTTTTTGCTTTCATTGCTTCCAGTTGAGAAATTTTCAGATTACTAAATGCCTAACCTTTAATATTGTGCTGTTTAATTACATCCCATTTTTACTACTTCAGCCTTACCATCAAGTTCCTCCTGTATTTTATTTTATTTTCATTTTCATTTTATTTATTCCCACTTCAGAAACACCTTCTAACTGGTCATCACACACTTATTATTTTGTGCCAAAGACTTAAAAGGAAATATCAAAAATAATTTCCCTCTGATTCCACTTACAGCAATTGACAACTTTAGTCTGTCCTTTACCATCCCCAATCAATATCAATACGCAATTTCTTCAGCTCAGCTAATTACCATGTATGCAGTACTTTGCTCCAGACAGTTTAAGATCCCTGAGACTTCCCTTGTTTTAAAAAAAAGAGGACTTATCAAAGCCACTTCTCAGGTTCATCTATAAAGATTTACGTTTTATAAACTCAGGCAGCTTTTCAACCCTTTTCAAGCCCCCTGCAAAAAGAAAATGCTTAAGTCTTTCTTGCTATAGTTGACTAATGGCTATAATTCAAGGCAATTTCCTAGGTACTTTTCAAAAAAAACAAAACAAAACAAAACCATAGCCTCCACATTTTCTGTTCTTCAGTTAAAAAGCCTAACAGCCACAAAAATTTCAAAGTACACTGAATGCACAATTACTTATTTCATGATCCAGAACTGTCCACAACCAAAACAAGAAAACAGTTCCCCACATAGGATTTCTAACCTGCTTTGCCATACCACCTACCCTAGCATAAGCTGAGCTTGCAAAGCTCAGAGTTCAAGAAGCAAAGTGGAGCCTGAAATACAGTATTGATAAAGACAGGCTGCATTTCAAGCCACCTGGAATTGTCCACAGCCATGTAAAATCCACACTAAAATTAGGCTGCTGGTCACTTTCATTCAAAAAAAGCAGCGCTTCCTAAAATTAAGTGCTGGCACTTACTCTTTTGGGAATCCATTGTGTCCTGATCCTGCCTTATGTTAGGCCAAGTATCTTCCAACTACCCGGTAAGCTATTTACCAAATGTCTTTATCACACAGTCATAGTGCACTAGGCCCATTGCCTAAACATCCTAATTTTTGTACTGATGAAACCCACAACTAAAGCTGCCATTTTCACTTAATCTATAGAACAGATTCAAGATACCACTAAAATAGTGCACTGAAAAATAAGGATTGGAACAAATCACACGGGGAAAAATCTAGGAAAGCAAAGAAAAGCAAAGACGAAATGTTTAGACTACAAGACTCAGAAAAACAATGCTAGAGGAAAAAGCCACTCCTTGCAAGAACAGAATTAGGTGCAGATAAACGCCCCAGAAAAAAACATGGAAAAGAAGTATGACTTTTAGCTAGAAATAAACTATATAATTGCATATAACATAATATATAATATGTAATGATTTATATTATTATATAATATAATTTTACAATAATTATATAATGTATAACAATTAGAACTAGATGTAATTATATAAAAATCTATAAAATAATTGTATCAGAAGCGTATACAAAACAAGCAAACATGCTTCTCAGAAGTTAAAGGAGCACTAATCATTGACTCATTGAAACCCACAAACACTAAAAGAACACTTAACACAGAAGCAAGCTGCCAAGTGACATTGTAGATTAGCTGTCAGTAGAGATGTTTAAGGCTTAACTTACACCTGTCCATCAACAATAATTAAATGAGTTCTGGAATGTGGATGGCTAAGAACTCCCAAAAGACCATATTTATATTCAAATTCTCTGATTATATCATTGAAACAATGAGTTGAAGAGCTTGTGAATCTAAGTACGTGTTCCCTTATTTAGGCACTACATCAAAGAACATACCAATAGAAACCGTGTTTAACCGGTAGTAAAGTGAACATAAATACTTACGTATTAAGAAGTCAGAACACTTAACAGAAAATACGTTCTCCTTTTTTTTTTTTTAACCACCCAATTCTCACTAGTGCCAAAATATATTTCTCTTGGATTTGTTACATTCTACAAAACCATTCATAATTTATATGAATCGACAGGTCCAAAATTTATACGCACTGACTTTCTAACATGAACGAACTGCAGCACATGAATTCTTTAAAAACTCACATCCTGGATGGTTTTTGCCAATAGTGCCCACACATACTGTAGATACCCAAATCACAAATACAGCTTATTTCAGACCTTGTGGACATTTCCATTTATAGTTATGACATCATACAGCACATTTTCTCTCCTATTAGATCTTAGTTGGGTATTTTCAAAGCAAAAATAAGCATCATGTTCATCAACACCACTATTTTTAATTCAGTGAATAAAATACAGAGGAGATAAAGATGCTATATAAAGAACAAGGAAGTAAAACCCAAGATAACACACATGGCTTCGGAGCTGGTATGTAATTGACAGAATTTTTAAAAACTAGTATATGTTAACAGAATAAGTAAGTAATCGGTAGTAGTTTACCTAAAGCCCCATAAAATGGCAACTTCTTTTGACCCAAAAAAGCAAGGAAAATGCCATAAAATGAAGCATATAGGTACTGCTCGATGGCAAAGAATACTGCTAGGGTTAGAAAACTAATTATATCGCTATACTTACTAAAACACACCCTTTCTTCAAAGCTTTGGCCTCATACCTTTACCTACCTCAACATGCAACTTCTCACATACCTTAGCTGCTACATTGACTGAGACTGGGAGTATAAATAAAAATAAGTACCTAGCTATGGTTGTTCAGGCCCATCTGACTTCTTCAGATACAACAAACAGTTGCCCAAGTTCTTTCTACAACAACTGCTCACCTATTTAATTCAGACTCGCCTTCCCCAAATTCTTAGCTTTCCTTATTCTTGAGTGTTCAAAGACACGCATTTTTTCTTCAGTTATAGTCAGTTTTGTAGAGTGTCTAGAAAGATGAGGTGGATGCTTCCTTTGTACTCTGACCACTACATTAAAAACTTCCAATTGTTTACCAGGAGATGACTTATATAGACACCTCTTTTCTTCCTAGCCATTTAATTTCAGGTACCCAGTCATTAAAACAAAGCATTATATTCACAAAGAAACTATATGGAAAAAAAAGGAGTACTTATTTAGAAACTGTTCAAAACAGTACTAATCCCATCACAGGAACTTTTTTTTTTAAAAATAAAAATGCTTTTATTTGGATTTAGCCAGACACTTCAATTTATCTTTGCTGGGGACAGAGGGAGGATCAAGAAAGAAAAAAAGAAAAAAGAAAAAAAAAAATCCTTACATACCCAGAAATCTATGGCAGATTAGCTCAATATTTTGCAGAGAGTATTCTCCTTAATATATTGAGGAGAAAACACATGATAAAGAGGGAACTTGTAGTGGAGAGCTGCAGGTATCATTTCATCTCTACTTCTGCTGCCATAAGGATCTCACCTAGTTAACTGCACTGGAAGCCACACAGATTTGTGTTTTCCATTGAAAAATTTTTTTTTTCACCTGTTTAATGCTGAACCTGACTAACACATACAGCATTTCTCTGCAATATTCTTACCTGATCTAATACAACACCATTGTTGTAGACTCACTTTCTGCCCCTGTTCTTCCCATTATCCATGGGAATGATGGTCTGGTTGTACTATCACGGCTCAAGGGTCCATTCTACTAGACATCATATAAAGTCCCTGCCTGAAAGAACACACAAATGCTTTAAAGCTGAAGAGCAGAACCAGTGAGGCAATACCTCTTTCACTGCTCATTCTGCAGCATTCAAATCCACATTAAGTCCTTCAACAAGTGTGCCACACATGCTGGGAACTCCTCCCAGGATGTATCATTAAAATACATATTTCAGGCTCTCAGCACTGAGATTTCCTTACTTCCTGGGCAGCATGAGGTAGAGAATTCAGCTGAAGAAACAAGTTTTAATTTTCAAACATATGGATTCCTTAAGGAATGAAAGCACAGAGTATGTTACGTAGAGAAAGTGTACCCAAAGGGCACTCTATCATTATTTATGCCATCATTTAACCACTAAGTAGAAAGACTGAAAATCACCTCAATTAAGAAAAAGTTATTGCAGCTCTGCTTCCAGTGGATGAAATAGCACAATGTATATTGTCCCAGAGTAGCATTATCTTCAGAGAAATCTTCTGAGCATAGTGTAAAACTGTCCCTTCAGGTTTACATTAAAACTGGTGGTGCAGAAGAGGAAGCGTCTATAAAGCTTCATAAAATACTTCATTGAAAGAGACTGAAGTGTTTTTAATCCTCTGTCTAAATATATTTTAAAAAGACACATCACCACCTACCCAGCCAATCTAAATATAGAGCTAACTTCTGTAGAAAAAAGGAGTCAGAGGTCTATTGGCAGGAAATACCCTAAATTTACAACGGACAATAAACCCTGTGATCCATAGCTTTTCCTAGGTAGTCTATTGAACAATGTACTGAAATACACTTGAACACTGCTCTTCATAAAGTCTCTCACTGACACTGTAAAGGAGCAAAAGTTGTTTTTCAGGATCTTTATAGCTTACAAGACAAAAAGTATTCAATAAAGATCTTTAGTTCTATAAGCAAATAACACATTTAGGAACAGAAGCAAAAACTCTGCAATGCTTATTTTCATTTATCTTCACGTCAAATACAGCCACAGCACCTCTTACTTAAAACAGCGATTCCCTCCCAGCACTCTCCCCTTCCCCACAATCCACCAAGCAAACTATACATACCAGCCAAACCTCCCACCAGCACCTCAACTAAGAGGCAGGTGGACTTCATGCAGCTTCATATGTGTCAAGGAAGGGCTGCAAAGCTCTCCAATACAGGACATGAAAAAGGTCAGATACTAAATGGATTGCTACGGCACAGCTACAGCTCCTACATCTTGGAGCAAGCCACTGTGACGCACAGGCTCTGTTCAGCGTGCAGATGGATTTAGGCTTAAAGTTATAACCCTTCCTCATAACATTCCCTCAAAATTCAGGCAATTCAGATGTTACTAGAAGTCCAAGATTACGTCAAGTCACCGTTTCTCTACTTTTCTGAATCTGTATTGCTTTTTAAGCTTCTCCTCAGAATAAATTAAATAGATTAATGGGAAGAGGCTTGTGGTTAAAACCATCTGTTTCCATTCAAAAACCAGAACCAAGAAAATAGTGTCCACAAACAAAATTCCATAGATTATATAGCTCTTTTCTTCTAAGCATGTATCGTCTCCCAAGAGGACAGGGATATGTAATATGCCTTTATGAACAACAATGATATTGTAATATTCCTGTACACACAGCACAAGTAGTGTTGATGATCTTTCCATAGTAGACAAGGTACATAAGCCAAGAAAAGCTTCCTGCACACATTTGTGGCACAGCTTTGTGGGGATGGTTTTTTGCAACAGAGGAGATAAAGGAAGTTTAATTCATTCCCTCCTGGAATTTTGTCTTTAGCTTTAAGTCAGTATGGAACTTTAAAATAGGCAGATTTCCAGAGATACTTTCCTCCACTGTTATGTATTCCACAGCAGTATCCTCAAAGTGATGATAAATTTGCTTTTGAAATAGTTTATTTCAAGACTCCTGTTGGATCCCATGTCCTATAAAGTGCTGACATTTTCTCTAGTTTATTATTATCTCAAATAATTTCTTTCCTTCCTCTGAAGTGACAGCTTTTTTCTCAACTTTCAGGAAAGGTATTTTCCTCATAGTCTGAAAGTACTGCACTCTGGAGGATTAAAAATTATCCTCCAAGCAGTAGTTTTTTCTACTGTTTTTCCAAACTTGCCCTTCTGAATCTCTGCACACAGCCAGCAACTGAAGCATACATTGAGAGTTCAGTCTGAGATGCAAGCTGATACAGGTGATGTGCCTGACCTGCTCCAGAAACACAAAGCCAGTGGGTGGAAAATGACAAGGCATATTTTTTTTTTTAACATGGTATTTTAAAAGACTTTGTATTGTTGAAAAAAAAATTAGAATTGTATGGTCACAATGGGTCCAGGCTGGAGCCACTGAACATAGTACTCTGGAGACAAAATGGCACCTAGAAAGTAGAGACAAATCTCCATCAGTTTGTATGGTTAATGTTACTTTAAAATCAGGGAAAGAAGAGAGCATTCCGACCCTGTAGATGCCAGAGTAAAGACATGACCTATCTTACAGCACTTTGCTTTAAAGGTATAGTCAAAGCTTTAGCAGATACGCTGGGTGTCTCTTTATCCAGCTAACAAGCGTATTCGTAACTGTGCAGAGCACCAAAGAATAAAGCTCAGGATGGTCCATAAGACCTTGAAGGAACTGCACCAAAGAATAAAGCTCAGGATGGTCCATAAGACCTTGAAGAAACTGACTGACATGAGCTCCATGCTACTGTGGCTACACTGATATTGGTCTCTGAGGTAACAAGTTGAAATGAAATACCAAGAAATCTCATTCACAATTTGCAACACAAACACCCCTTACAGCTTTAGCTGTCATCCCACAAAGTAAATTCTGCAAATCCTCTCTTTACTGATTAAAAGGACACTGCCACAATTGCTGAATTCAAACTACCACTTTCTAAAGCCTGCCATGAGTATGGGAAAACGGATTAAAATATCAAGTTTGAATAAAGACAAGCATTTATTGAAAAATATTTTTACATAAGTTTGTGGCTTCCGTTAATAAAAGCGAAGTAACTAAGATGCCATATTTTTTCTGTCAAAACCCCCAATCCCTGTCAGCAAACTTACTATCTGGATAAATACAGCGAATTACTAAGTTTCCTGATCACATACACACAATAACCTGCAATACAATTCCACAAGACAGCCAATAAAGTTTTAAACGACTGCATTTTGCAAATGAACACACAAATTTCAGAACAACAACTACAAAAAAGATTTTTTGCTTCAACTGTAACTGCAAGATAATATATTAACATAGTAAGTCACAAAACACAGTACTGCAAGTACTGCTCAGTTCAGCACATGCCTAGACAAATACTTGCAAGAAACACGGAGCAGAGTGTAGCTCAAATTTGACAAACAAACTATTTTGATCAAAGATGAGCCTTAGGTGATACAGGTAATATTATCAACCTAAAAATGTAACAGACTTCATTATTAAAAGAAGAGTTGTTAATGATTATCAGCTAAAGGGTCTCAGGAGCTAGGGCTGTAAGGCTGTATCGGCACAGTTCAGGTACATCACACTGGCACTTGGATTCTCCATTTCACTTTGGAGAAATGCAATAAATCCATTAACCTCCTGTTTGAAACCAGACTGCTCAAAAAGTAAACCCCCTGCCCGCTGCACTCAGCGGTGATATGTGTGACAGGCCCCAACAGAAAGCAGAAGCAGCTTCTCTTGGCAAAGGGCTTCTCCTGGTACTGTTTGGTGGAACTGCCTGTGTATCTGTATCAAAGAAGCAAAGAGATTAAAGGCAAAATCCAAGCAGGCAGCCTGAACAAGGACTGACAAAAGTCTTTCTACCTCTCTTACTCCTCCCAAGGAGCTTCAAAGCTCCTTGAAGGAAGCTTTGAACAAAACTACTGACAAGAAAAGAGTCTGGAGCTCCTGTTTTGATGGTGGTAGTGCTCAGGAACACCGCATGAATTCTCTGCACATCCTCCACCGGTAAGGCTTTGCACTTTGTACATTCGTTACAGAAAATGCTACGACTGCAGCATTATCTTCTCCTAGTAAACAATTATTTCTGGCTTGTATTTAAAAATACACACGTGTATAGTGCAGCAAAAGTTCTTCACCATTGGTCAAAATAGAAAAGCCACTTCCATAAAGCAAAGCATTTAAAAAGCTGTGGTCTGCAAAATGGCACACCAGAGAATATTTTCTTCTTTCAACATATTTAATTCTTATTAATAGTAATAGGAGCTAAGCATGCATCAAAGGATAATAAACCTTCAAGATTTAATATATATTTGCCATTATGGATAAAGATACCCATAAGTACTATGAAGTAACTGTCAGTTCCTAGATTTGTTCCAGAGTATAAATCTTTTCTATTAGTATGGATAAGACATAGCTAAATGTGGCTGCTTAAATAGAAAAGAACATGCCTAATCAGAGAGACTACAATGGCTTCTCATAACATGCAGGGGACACCCTTTGTTCAGAATTTGCCTTCTGTCTTAGATTGAAGATTTTTCTAAACCAGGGAAGATACAGTAGTATTGTAGATATCACATGCAACTCTTCTCCTGGCTTCTTTTTACTGATTTAATGTAATAGGCTTTATCTGCAAAGTACTTTTAAAAATATTAACAGCCAATATAGGAAAACCAAATAATTTTATCTTCTCAATATTTTTCTTACACAGAAAAAAAGTATATAATGATATCCTCATGTGAAAAAGGGTTGAGGAATATTAATATGTTTTGAAAATTGTTTTCTAAACATCACAGGGATACTGAAACCTTCAGTGACCCAACGGCAGCTTATTTTCCACATCTTTAATCCTTTGCTTTGGAAAATGGCATCTACATATGAGCAAAGGAAATTAGGGCAGAGCTTTGTCCCTCACAAGTCACATACATGTTGCTGTACCCTCACTATTCCTGTGCTCATCTCCAGGGGTTCTTGCTGTCCTGAGACATTTGGGGATTTTTTTCTTAGTAATTCAGGTTGCTCAAGAGAAAACTCGCCTTTCAAAGGAATTAACAGCAGTCCAGTAGTGTGTCTGCGAGGCTGAGGACACACAGGAGGGAGGCGTGGCAACAAGCAGAGCTCAGATTCAGGTAACTTTGTCTTGCAATCTCACCTTCTCAGTCTGAGCTGAGAAGTACAGGCTTAGATATGGGTTACCTGTGCAGTAAGAATAGACTACACTGCTGTCCCATTCTGCCTGTGTTTCTCTCAGGATGTTAAGACACAGTGTTTCCTCACAGAGAGCCTGATCTTTACCTCTGATCAGCCTGTCGCCTTACCTGCGCTCTGCTAGTTCTGTTGTGTTATTTCTGCTATGGATTTTTATCTTCATTCCTTAAAAATATTTGGTTTTAATTTTCTTCAATTTCTGTTACTTCTTCCTCAGTCTTACCTATGGCTCTGTGATCCTTCCAGGTCCACTTAGGATATTTTCCACTTAAGTGCTGAGATCTAAATTTCACACCATTTCTTCGAGAGAAACTTACTATTTCTTTGTGTGTAGCCTCTTAGAGTAGTAATTGATTGTTAGATGCAGTAATTTTAATCATCTAAAGACTGAAGTATAAGTGTTCTTAAATTGCAGCATATGAACTGACAAGATGGGCTTGAAATCTCCATAAGCGAGTTGATGCCTAAATGCAGAAATAACTGGATTTTATTTTGAATAAAACATTGCTATCTGGGGAATGCTTTTTAAAATACTTAAATGTATTATGGAAGAGGTATGGAGATGGTGAACTGGGAACCAGTTCTCCAAGTACAACAGTTAGGGAACTTCTTATGAGTTTCAAGAATTTAAACCAGAGACTTTTGCTTTCCCCTTTACCCCAACTGAACATAATGCACAAATTCAACAGTTAAATGCTGATTGTATTATAATTAGTCTACTGCCTTACAATTAATCCATTAAAAACTTCGAGTAAAACATGAATAGACAAAACTTTTTTGAAAAATAGAAAAACGTTATAAACTTGAGCATATTTACTTATGCCACCAAAAAAACTTCCTGAAAAATGGAAACTGAAGTTATTAACATGATGGCTTTTTTCTTGTGTCATGTTATTTCAGGGAACATGTTTGCACTGTGCTTCAGGCTGATACATTTCATGGCAACTTTAGATCATGACTAGGCTTTGTACTAGAAACTGAGATCTGCTGTGTGCTTCTTGGTCAAAATGCAATTCCCAAGTTGTTCAAAACCAAGGTTAATAGCTGTTTTCTTTTCTTCGCATCAAGGAGATCATGCAATAGTTCTTGAAATTTTTGATAACCTGGTTCTGTCTGTTTGCAAACATCTGCCTACCTGCTACAATCCTACACATTCAACCTGAGAATAAAACAGAAGGGATCTATCTGGGCTCTGTAGCAGGCACACTGGTAAACATTTTAAGGCTGATCAATTTTGCAAAAAAATCCCAGTCACACATACCTACATTATTTTTATCTGTCTCTGATTTACAGAAACCTGTCTATTTGCTACTGTAAGACAAGCACCATCTGTGAGAATATTCAAGAGATTGTGAACAGTAACATATACAGGGTCTGCATTCCTTATTCATAATTCCTGGTTAAACAGCATCAGTCAGTCAGTGACCAAGTAGACCCATATCTTGGCATTTAACTGAATGCTCAGAAGAACACAACCACATCCTTTAAAGGAAAGAAAAAACTGGCAAGCAACTAGCATGGGGTTTATTCTCAAAAAAATCCATGCATCTTTATAGTGACTAAATAAAAAAAAAAAAAGAAAGAACAACAGAACTAACAAGAGACTGGTTCTCAAAACATTCTCTAAACAAATGAAGGTAACAAGACCACAATGGGTATATTAGGTGGGGAGCAACTCTGGATTTCTGTTTGTATGGTGAATCATTGCAAACTCAAAACATTATATAATAAAATCAGAAGTTTGTAATGAAGTTTTGATTTTTTTCCAAATGAAAAAATCTCTAACATACATGGTAAGGATCTATTTCGGGGCATACGACTTACTTGTCAATTAAAAAAAGGCAAGAAGCCATGTGAAAGCTGTTACATCATGTTATTAAGGTTTTCCCCATTTCAACTAAACTCTAAAATGGTCCTATTTTGTTATGCCATTTAACAATTGTAGCAATTGCCTGGAAACCACTTCCAAATCAGAACTGATGATCAGTAAAGAAGGGTCAAGGGAAGCAAAAGCCAATGGATTAGACATATCCATAGTAACAGCTTGAACAACTTTCAGTCATCATCCTGTTCCCAAGCGCCAGACCAACAATGGAGCTAATGAGCTAGTGAGCAGACTACAAGTACCCAAACTACTTCTGCAATTTCTTCATCAACCTTCTACTTCACTGGTATTTTCAGCCAGAAACACAGAGTCTTTTTGCTGTCACACCCCATCTTCTCTTACACTACCCATGAAAGTTTGTTTTCTACTTAATCCAATCTACCTTTGCCACCTTAAAATATGTATTAATAAAAATAAACCCCAGAACAGCCTCCAGTCACTTGCAGGCTTAAAGTCTGCTTCACAAAACATCTGATTCACCTGCAGCACTGTGGCAGAGTTCGATGGTCTGAGACACACAAGGTGTATAGCGTGCCAGTAACCAAAGTTAAGAGCTGATGTAGAAGAAAGCTTGTTCCAGAGAACTCCTAAGAGTCTGAAAAGCCAAAGTGCAGCCTAAGGTTATCACAGAGCAACAGTGTGTTACAAGGACTAGCAGCTATAAATAACACACAAAGCAAGCTGTTTTACATTTTTGGTTTTGAGCACACATGCAAGAGATGGATTAGTGTTTTTTATTGTACAATACATCACATTAATTCAAAAAGTTCTTCACCAAAGAGTGCTCTCATGGGACTATGTACTCCTCTTCTTCTAGGACTACAATTTTCTTTGTTCAAAATAAGACTCCTTAATAAAAGTTTAACTTCTGAGATCACACCTTCTTCTTCTGACCTTTGGTAGGGCTCCAGCTGCTATTGCAGCATTGTTCTCTCAAAATCAAAGCAAACTACTGTGGTTTGATTTTGTCCTCTCTACTCTGTCCTCCTCTCAAGCCTGTAGGGCTTTGCTCAACACGCCACCACCTCTGGAGCCCAACACACAACAGATTCTATTCCTTCTATCTTTCTATGCCTTTTTGTTTTCAGTAGCTCTGTCTTCATGCTGTCCTTTATAAAACCAGATAACCCTAAACCATCACTTGAACTTTCAGCACATTCACAGCATCTCCCATGAGACACAGCATAACAGTTTCAAGAACAAACACAATTCCCATGGGAAAGTGTGCCATTTTTCAGAGTAAACAAGAAGCAGTAGCCTGTCTGCTGACTGGACCTACACCAGCCACCACTTCCACAACGTTTCTGACCCACCAGAAACCTGGGACACCAAAGCCCTGCAGTTTGCTCTCAACAGAACCCCATCTTTACACAAACCAGCTATTTAGTCCTGTCTGCTCAAAAACTGTTTGAAACAACTCATAGACAAACAACTTCCTCCCTGCATATTATTAGATTAATGCTTTAAGTGTCTTTGATCTGTAAGACCTGGAACTAATTGTATTTCACCATTGGTAACCTGTACCTATCTTATGGTAACATATCATTTTTAGTACATATCTGGTGCCCTTATTATGCTGGCAATAAGAGCATATCTATGACAAACAGTTGTCAGAGAAAATGAATATACAAGAATAAAATCTAATGGCAGTGATACAGAATCCTGGCAGCAGCAACAAGCAATTCCACAAGAAGAGACAGCAACTTTCTATTTTACTTACTTTTCTCTCTGATATCTAGGAGTCTGAAAGATTGAATTAAAAAAAAGTAACTTTCCTTCCTTTTCCCCCTTTTTAAAATAGTCCTGTATTCATTACTATGAGACTTTAAACTGGTAGATTGTGTTTAAAACTGAAGTAATTCTTTATCTGGATTACAGATAATTTCCCTGTAACTGTTATTACAATGATTCATTGTATTTTGAAATATCATCAGTGAAATACAATGAATAGAAAAAAATAATTCATTAAGTGCTCTTATCTTGTTCATCCCACCTGTTCATAGAGTGAGGCAGTTACCCTCTTCAAAGTTAAGATAGCACAAAAAGATATAAATGTGAATTTTTCAACTCTTGCGGTGGGAAAGTCTATGATTATCTAAGAATTTCATAACAAAGCCAAATTAAAATGTTTTCTTCTCTAAAGAAGATTTTTTTTCCTCCACATGCTATGACAAACTTCCAAGAATCAATATTATTTTGGAAAAGGACTGTTTTTAACTACAAACAAATAAGGTTTTTTCCTGTATCTGTACTGTAATTGCAAAGGTTTTTTACCTACATCATTGCCAAAAAAAAAAAACCACCAACAAAAAACAGCGAAGTCTACTCAAGTGTAACTAAGATGTTTTCTGTGGTGCAGCAAATGAGAAATGTAATTGCTAGACCGTGAAGAAAATTATCACCAGGGTATCACCATAAGATTAAATTAAAATCTGAATCACAATACAATATATGGTCTGCATACAGTTGGATATAGTAGCTGTATTAAAAATGTGTGCATAAGGCAAATTGTCAGGGTTGTTAGAAACTTGTGCTAAAAAAACCTACCAGGCTAAGTTCAAAATCATTTTAAAAAAATACCTAAAATTTGTCCATGTTTTTAAGACAGCAGCTATTACATTTGCAAATGTCAGACTATAATATGTTCCATGTCACAAACAAACAGACTTACGGTTGTGTGTCTGCTGTTAAAGGAAAAAACTCAGCATTTCCATATGCATGTATGTTATCTGGCTATCTTGTTATCTCAGCTGTCGATAAGAGGATGGGGAATCCTGACCAACCCGACACCAGCACGTGTACATCAGACACTCCTGATCTGCTCAGGTGCCAGCGTTCGCAATAGCCAAGGGGCCTGCGTGATCCAGCCATATGTTCTCTCTTAACACAACAGATTGATACCAAACCAAAGCAGTTCAAATGTTTTCAGTGCTCATTCATCACGGCCTGAAATCTGCAAACAAACTGAAATCACTTTACTCAGCCATATACTAGAAGCGCAGGTTTTAGCTTGAAGCAGAAGCTTCCCATTCAGAGATGGAAGTGTCTCTGCAGACCTGAAAATCTTGTGTGTTTTGAGGAAATACAGGTTTCAATTTTTCAGCAACATTTCAGGATTAAGGGTAAAAAAATACCAGTAACATGGTTGTCTAGAACAAAAGTAAACCTTTTGATTAGCCTTTATTTAGGGAAGATATAAATAAATACTACGACTGGAGAGATGGAATGAAAGGCTTGAAGACATTGTTCTGATGACAAAAAAAGATACTGACAACTAGGTTTTTTAAAAATCCAGTATAGTACGAACCCTTGAAAGTCCAATTATTAGTCTAAAGGCTGCAATCAAATGACAGGCACTTAAAAAAAGAATAAATAAAATAAAAATAAAATAAAATAAATAAAATAGAACAAATCAAAGCCCATTTATGAGTATAAAACCCTGTAGCAGAAACATACACAAGACCCAACTGCAGTAAAATAAAAAATATCTAGTTAGAGAAGAAAAAGATCTCCACAACAAACACTTCAAACTTAATAACCTGACCTAACTTTTCTTTGTCAGAAACATTTCCCAGGCTGAGGAACACTTCCTGAATTCAACCTACAGTGTCCTTGGATTCAGAGTACTTTATTACAGTTCTCATTTCAGCGAATATACCCCAGTTTGTGCTTTACCTCGAACAGGCTTGAACTCAGAGTTGCTAGTGTTTGTAAAACTTGAACCTCCTTCCAAACAGCAGTAGGTAAGTGAAGTTAACAAGATTGCTTGGAGAATTGGAAAATCCACTTGCCAGCAATCACTCATTTATACCTTTTGCCCCTGTGCCTAACCCTACAAAATAATTACAGAAATGCAATATATGCACACTTGAAACAAGATGAGTTTACTATAACAATACAACTATATAAGGACCTTTTAAATCACTGAAATATGCCAAACAGGAAAAAATATTGCTGCCAGAAATAAGAATGGGGGTAGAAAGAACAGACAATCTAATCAAAGTCACTTATGAAGACTTTATATGTCCATATGTCCTATTTTGGCAATTTTCTGCTCAGCGTGGAAGCAATCACTTAATCTACTGTGGTTTGGGTGGGTGTATGCATGCGCAAGCACCAACATTAAATTTCTACTCCAACCACAAAGCCCAAATTTCCTGTTAGAGACAGAAGTCGCTCTCGCGCAGGTAGCTCAGCATTGCTCCAACTACCAGAACCTCGCCAGTGTGAGATTCAAACATGCAGTCCGAATTCAGAACAAACTCCTAAAGGAAATGGCTTTACTCTTCCCTGCATGCAGCAATGTTCTCTTTGCTGGAGAACAACTGAAACATTGGCCCTGCTGAGGAAGACCTTCCCAGCAAAAGCTATAGTCTCTTCAGCAGCAGCATTTCTGCATTTCTCCCCAATGCCCCAGGCCTTGGTCAGTTCTTCCTCTGAGCAATGAACAGGACTCAAAGCACAACACGCTTACCAGCTCTGTTTGCGATAAAAAAACAAAGTAAGGTGTTTCTCATTTGTGTTTTCCAAACTAATATTTTACTATAGCTAAATTCTGACAATGCCGTTTTATGTAATAATGGTATTTTTCTGCCATAAAAGGATTAATTATTATTGTTAATTTGACAAATGCTTCAGACTAATTCCCCAGTGCTACACTAGGTGACTTAACAGCCTATAACAGACGGCTTCTTCATTTTAAAAAGGTTTTTCTTTTACTGAGGTCAAAGTCAGAAAAATTCCACCGAGGACAAAAGTTTTCAGCCCACTTTGGAGTGGTCATTTATGTGAGTAACACTGACTGAAAAGTCCTTTTGAATGTGACTGAGAGCAAGCAGAAATGGCATTACTTATATTTTAATGGGTTACATTAAAAAAAAACCCACAACCAAAACCAAACCACAGTTAATGAAAATTAACAAAATCGTAATGGTTTTATTTATCCCTCAAATGCAGTAAAGGACTATGTTACAGAACATTTTTATATAGCCGTTCTGGCAATAACAGTCATAAATTGCAACCAGCAAATATAACTGATTGCAGAGATCTATGTAACAACTTTTACAGGATTTCTCTGTACAAGTCTTTCTGAAAACTTTTTACTCCTAGAGACATGTAATAATTAAGAACTAGCAATGAAATCCCAAACAATATAAAGAATTATAGCAGCAATTACTTACATGGCTTTCAAGCTGAAAAAAGCAATTTGCTACTGAAAATCACCACTGTAGAACAGTAGCTGTTAACAGCGAAAAAATGGTTACAATAAACCACTCTTCATAAACATGTATTTATATTGGAAGTCTTCCTAATCCACACATACTACACTTAGTTAGTCAAGATGTTCAATCATCCAGTCTCTACTGTCCACATGCAACAACCCTCATGTGACATAAGCACAAGCAATTGCTGTGTACCTCAGAGACCTGCGGGTAAGAGATACTCTGGGACAAAGCCACAACTGAGCGAGGACAGCAGGTTCCCAGTACTCTGCTGGTGGAGAGGAGAGGGCTGGGCACACTGCCTGGGCTCAGGATAACGTAGGATCAGTTTGTCTGGCAATTGTGTATTAGAAGATACAGCAATCCCACAGCACTGGGATAAGTCGTGTGACAGACCCACGGAGCAGCTCACCTATAGCTTCCCAGCTACAAGCACATGGCCCAGATGCCACTGACCAGACAACCCCAAACCAAAGTAGGGGGTGTCTCTCTCACGGAAAGTACTCTACAAACATGCCACAAAGCACTTCTCTGTACCACTGTGTCGGTCAGGCATGAAGCTGCGACAGCCAGCCTAAAAGCCTCTGCAGGAACAGTCACATCACAGGCCCTTGAGAGCAGGAGGGAACCATGTGGCAACAAGGTCAGCGACTCCAGCACAGGCTGGTGTTTTCCTTGTTATAGCCCAGATCTTGAATTAAAAAACTGTACAGCGGAGAAGGAAGGCTGGGGAAGGGCTAGGAACAACTTCATGCAATAGGTAAGTTTAGCTGCAAAAGAAACCACAGCGAGAAACAGGGCATCCAGAAACCTAACAAACCATAGAGAGGCCTTGCTGTAAAAACCGAGGACCACTCCTGCAGGTGTGTATCATATGAAAGTTACAAGCCCATTAGATACTATCCTAGCTGATATCCTAGTCTGTCTATAAAAACAAACAAACAAAAAACACCACGCACTTTTTATAAAAGATAGTTCAACTTTATCAGCAAGTGCATTGCACAAGAGGGGGGTTGTTCTGGCACTAACAAAACCAGGACAGAAGTTCTCCATAACTGCAAGACCACTTGAGAAAAATTAAGCTGAAGACTAGTGGGGAAACATTAAACCACTGCTTTACACATTTCAAAGCTGATCAGTTATGTGGTAGAAGAACTGATAACTTATTTTCTTCATACCCTTTTCTTTTTATGCTGGCCATATCATAGAATCATAAAATGGTTTGGGTTGGAAGGGACGTTAAAGATCATCTAGTTCCAACCCCCCTGCCATGGCAGGGACACCTCCCACTAGACCAGGTTTCTCAAGGCCCCATCCAGCTTGGCCTTGAATACCTCCAGGGATGCAGCATCCACAACCCTGCTAGATATTATTCATGAAGCTTTCTGTGTCACTGTAGTTCATGTAAATTCATTGACAATCATCTAGAGGTTTCCCCAGTGACCTGAGTACAGACCCACAGTACCACCCCATTAGACTAGGAAAGTTAGAAGAAAGCATACATAAGTGACAGCCATAAGCAATGACACAGACAATATCGAATAGCTTGACAAAACATAACATTTTTTTCCGAAGTGTATTTCTTTTTTGAATTATAGAAAATTTGAACCATTCATATTTGAGGATAAATGGCTAAACAGTCAAAGTAGTCCTTGAAATCGTAAAACAACCACCTCTACAAAGTTTCACACATTAAATCTGCCACACAAAAAAGTGGTTTATTCCTTAGCTACACTGTACAAAGCAGACAACAGTGATAGAATATAGGGATTTCCAATCCTGAAAAGACTAGTCACTGAAAGCATCAACATTTATATGTGATAACTTGTATCTTCTGTACACTGGCTACAGATGACACATTAAAAGTGGTCTAATATCTCATGGAGCTGCACATTGGCTACAGAAGATATGTTAAAGCTGGTCTAATAATATCTCATGGAGCACAAGACAAAGTAAAGAAAACATTATGAACAACAGAGAGCTGCAAGGAAAGAGATGGATCAACTGCATGATTTTGTTTACTGACAGTTATATAGCTATATTTGCAAAATCTTCATAAAAAGAAGCAGCAATCACAGTCTAGATGCCGAAAAAATTTGCAAAGAAAAATCTCATGCAGTTGCAAAAAGAATGATGTATATCCCTTTTGCAACTGAAAGCCACTTTGAAACAACCTCAAGGCACACCTTCACTTTCCATCACACAGAAAGATTTAGGAGGTTTTTCTGCTTTTGGTTTTGGTAGAGTTGAGGCAGTGTGTGGAGACCAACAAATATGGATATCAACATACATTTAACACAAAACACAATTTAAAAAAAAGAAAATCACACAATAAAGGTGCACAAACAGGTTTCAACTGCAGAACACTTCACCTTTATCCAAGCATGAGCATTGCATTGCTGTAATTACCTGAAATCACCCCTTCTGTATTTATTTTAATTTTGGCGTTACCTTTTGTCTTCTGTTCAAAAGTAAACAAACGTTTCTGAAGGTCTAACTCTTCTTGTTCAACCAGGCACTTTTCTGCCTCCATGCACTATTATTACATTTGAAGTTTCAGAAAATGACTGAAATTCCTGCTCCTCCAGCTTTGTGAGACTTTACCCAGTTACAGAGTAAAAATCATTATTGAGGACTAAACACGTAGTTTTCATCACCCATGTATTTTGTTCTACACTAAAGAAATTAATTCAGTTGTCATGAATGCTTATCAACTTCTTCCCTCAAAAACACATGCTACAGATCTGAGGCAGGAATGATGATACAGATTAGAGCATATTGTTTACAGCCCATAAAACACTTTTTATGATGGTTTCATCATAAGGTAATTCCATTCTATGAGTAAATTAACCTATTTTCCGAGGCTCATTAATCTTCATTTATTCATTCAGTGAACATGAACCATGTCCATTAAAAAGAAAATCAAGACATGAACTTTAATTTAAGCACTGTTTTACTAATTGTGTTTAACTTTAGGAAATCCTCATACATAATCCTAAAACTAGTGTTCCTCTTTATATTTAGTGTGCAAAAAGGCCTTTCAATATAAAGCATCCTCTAAAAGCCCTGTTCTGCTCTCCTTACTTCGACTGCCATCAGTACCAGTGGATTTGTACAAGTCAAAGTAGGCTTGCTTTGTGTCCTACAAGTTCATTATGGAACAGACACAGTGCATCAGAAAACAAGGCTTTTTACATCCTCAAAGTACCTAGGCCAAATACAGGGCTCCTTTGTCTAAGTTTCTTGTATTATAGACAAATCACAGTAAGACCTTCCAGAGGGCCCAAGTGGCAACAGGCACATGCACTGGAAGCACCAGAAACTGACACATTGGTGGAGTTCACCAGAAGAGCACAGAAATGTCACAACCACTGCCAAGTTTTTCAGGCATCAAAAGGAAGGAGGCTTAAGAAGAGCAGAGGCTGAGGGAGAGAAAGAAGAGTGAGAAGAATAATTTCAGAAGCAACCAGAAGCACAGCACTTGAAGAGCTGAACTCCCAGATGTTACCTTTTGCTTAGAATGTTGTACATTCTTCGCTCTTGCATTTCCTTCAGGCACTGGGACAAATTCATAACAATTTTGAAGTCAGCTGCCCCAAAAACCTGAAAAAATATAATTCCCTCTCTAATTTCAAGAGAGAACAGAAAAGTTTGAGCTTACTAACTTGCCAGAGGCTCACACACCACCTTCTGTGAGCTTTGTCCAACCTTCACCATTCCACTTTAATCCTCTTTCCACACAGGATTGAAATCTTGCAAGAAAGGATAAAGCAGCAAACAAGAAGTACAAGCAGTACAGGAGGAGAGCACAAGCAACTTAAGGTTTTACTTTATTTCAGTTGTAAAGCCTCCCTTACATTTGGAAAACCCAGAATGGAAACGGAAGAGATTCAGCAAGATCCCCCTCCGAGTCTTCCAACTGCCTGAAAAATGGGCTATCAGCTGTCCCATTCACTTTAAACAGCATCAACTTAAAGGGCAGTGATGACACTTCAGATGTCACAAAAATATGTACAAAAGAAACACAATGTGTATTATGTGTCTCCTGCAAAAGGCTGCTTATTTAAATGATTTTGCAACATCTCAAACACACCGAACTTGCATGGATATGTGCATGGTTTTATTTCAAAACAAAAAGCAATCATTAACATCTAGAATTTCATGATTACAGTTACCAGTTAAGAAGCTGCACGTATGAAGTATTTCAACAGCGGCTAATTACTAAACATAAAAAACAGAAAAGCCACAAACTGCTTGTGGACAGCAACAAAGAAAGAGTAAATTAATTTGGTTTTCATACAAAATGTTTTAGTATTTAATGTTTCCGTGCTATTAAGAGGCCAGAACACCATGCAGAATGAGTGAATTCAGTCATTCTCTTCTAGCCAAAGGCAAAAATAACTGCCAAATAATAAAATAGATTAGGTCTAAAATGGGATCGAAAATTAATGACTTTTCTGCTGACCATTTAAATGACAGTATTATTTTAAAGACTACTTTCACATAATGTCAGCCTCTAAGATAAGATACATTAAGTATGAATTGCACAAGTATATAAATCAACACGCATTTCTTGCCCACAGAAGGCAAGCACTGCCAAGACAGAAATTACTGAAATGTCATCAATATAATGTCAACATTGTTCTTTCTCATGAGAGAAAGTAATGGTTTGCAATCACTGCTTTACAAGTCCAGTAGATACGTATTTAGAGGTAGACCTCTTTCTGATAGTATTTGCAAGCATCTTGTCTGCTATCTATGGAAATTAAAGATCTCAAGGTACTAGCTGCTATCAGCCAAAATGCATTTCCCCACCCAAAGAAACAAGTTTAAAATACAACACTGAATATACCAGACTACTAAACTCAAATTTGAAATATGAATCATTCAATGCTTCCACTGAACAGTAATTGGTAAGTTCTTTGGGGAAAAGATGATCCCTTGGTTCAACGTTTATATAACTTTCAACACACTGAACTTCTGATCCCTGGCACTTTAATTTAAACAATAACAATCTCTTTAAACGCAGGAGAAATAATATACTTGACTTATTTATGATACAAAAAACCCCCACAATATCCATGTGAGTTAATCTAAACCAGTCTTTTCTAATCTTTGGGCTTGACACAAATTGTGCAATTTTGTTCTATTTGGTTTGAACACCATGTGTCTTAAAAAATAAGTAAGCATAAGCATTGTTGTTTAAGATAGAATGTCTCGTTTTAAAACACTGGTTTATTAAACTTAGAACAAATTCATAAGATAGTTACATTGCCTGAATTTGCCATTTGTAGTAATGCAGATCATTTTGGCCAAAGAATTTTGCTCCACATTGCTATTAATCCATTTTCTGGACATGCTGAAAACACCATCAACATATAGTTTGAGGGAGTTTTGTTTTGCCCTTATATAGGTCTCGATTTTGGTCAACTATCATTTGAATACCTTTTTTCAAAACGGTTGTTTTATCCTTGGTGCATCACAAGTATCATCTTGAAGTACACAACCAGAAATGTCTGACCACTAAAAAGTTTTCACAAATTTACATCAAGACTCCAAAGCAGCACCTTTCAACACAACTATGAAAAGGAGGGCGATGCCTCTCTCACTGGATTTAACCCCTTGTTCTCTCCACAGAGAGAATGATACAAGAAATCATCTGCCATGTGAACTGTCAAAATAATGATTTGGATGGTTTCATTTTCTGCATGTTGCTTCACTGAGTTACCACAGATGAGCTACCTCACACAACTCCTTTTCTTTTAGCACACATTTCCTCATGACCTAAAGGGTAAGGCAGACTTCACTGGGGGAAGGTAAGCTTCCAAAGTTTCTTCCATCATGACCCAACTTAAAGCCCTATGAAATTAATGCCAGGAGAGGACACTCAGCACCTCTCAGGAGTTAAGCCACCGTCCAGCTTTAGCTTCAATCCATCAGACCTACAACAAATGCTCTCTGTTAACCACTCTTCCTCCTGCAAATAGAGGAAGAGAAAGAGAATAAGGGAGAGAGACTTACAGCCCCCTCCCCTCCCAAATGGGAAAGGAAGGGAATGAGAAAGAGGTTTCTCAATTAGAAAACTAAAACAGCTTTAATGAAGATAACGATAATAGTGTGGGATATATACAAATATATACAAAACCTGCATTGAACCCAACCTCCCCCTGATGGCAATTACATCACCGTCACCACTGAGGCTCTGCAGGCACTAGCAAAGTCCCAGACTGGGCTCAGCAGCAGACAGGAACCAGTTTTGGGAGCTGGGCTCAGGAACACATGCATCAGGATCAATGGCACAAGAAGGTTCAAGAAGGGAAGGCCAAAGGGAAGGGTCCAAGAAGGCCCCCCAGGGGAAGTGAAGGCCAGCACAAGGATCCCGAAGGCAGATGGGAAGGGTTGAGACCCTCGTGATCCCTCAGCTCCATACTGAATATGATGTATATGGGCTAGAATCCCTCGCTGGTCAGTTTAGGATCACTGTCCTGGCCGCTCCTCCCCGCAGCTGCGGCCTTTCACTTTCTGCATCCCGCTATGTGGTAAACAAGAGTTAGCAGTGACCTTGGTCTGCACACCAGTCCTTGGTGGTAACTCTAAACATCAAG
>JAVSBS010002987.1:0-28505 GCA_033124195.1 Coracias cyanogaster
TCTGAAAGGTAAGTTAAGATTTTTCCAGGTACTATGGGGTCATGGTGTCACTGCTATAGGAGTATGGGAAAAACTGAATTATTGGGCACATTGAGGATGTGTGTATCAGGAGAAGAAGAGGACCAAGCACTGATCCCTGGGGTACACCTGTGGTTAGCTGTTGTGACTTAGATAAAGCAAACAAGGACTTACATAGCACACACACATGCTGCAGAGTTATTGACAAATTTATTGTGTTACATTAAAATTGTTGTATTGGCTGGGGTAGGAGTGTAATATTGTGATGTTTATTACTTAGAGAGTGTTTTGTGTACTAAATAGCTCATCTCCTGTAAAGTAGGATATGTGAATACCACAAGGAGGGGTGAGAACAATGAGCATAAGTGACATTTTGGGTGAAATGGAGATATATCAAATGAAAGCTCTTGATGAGCTCTTTCTACTGCCAAAAAGACAAAAGTAAATTCATAATCAAGTTATTCATTAGAAACCAAAAGACTTGAAAAACACTGATTTCAATAGCACCACCATTCGGGGTTTATTTTTGTCATTAAAAGAGAGAGCTATCAGACAAGCAAGGTATAAGAAACAAATGCCTATCAAAATAATAGCTTGTTGATTTTACACAATTTATCTTCTTAAGGTTGGGAAACTTAAACCCATGAATTTCAGGTCCCAACAAACCAGCCACAGAAACCATATACACAAGTGTAAAATAGATCATATGTTGAAAAAGACATAGAGTCACACCTTTTTGAAAGGAAGATGCTTTTCTTTCCTTCCAACTTGATAAAATACAACTGCAGTTCCTTCCTAAGAGTCTTTCTAATGAAATGTAATGGGAGCCCCCTCCATGCAAGGTTAAACACATGCCATACAGGCCTCTGTGCTAGTTGGATGCAAACTCTTATCCACCAGATAGGAAAGTATGGTATGCCACAGAATTGGATTTTGCAGTGTTTAAAATAGATAAGCAGAGGATTAAATAGTGTAGAGAAGGAAAGAGCAAGGAGAACTGTTGAAGAGATATAAAATGTCAGCAAGTACTTGGGCAGGAAAAAGAGACACTGGACAAGACTACAAATTATAAAAGAAAGAAAAAGGGCAACTGTGAAATATAGGAGACACAATAAAGACAGCATCATTCTCACTCCTTTCCTCTGCCCAGGTATTTGTGCTCTGCATTAGGAACAGGAGCATCTCATCTCATTCAACTCCCATCAAAATCCTGTCTATTTGGCTTATACACTCCACTACTATATTTTTCTTTTTTAAAGTTCTGTTGAATCTCTTGTGAGGAAGAGACGTGTTTCACTGCAGTATGTCCAATAAAGCTAAATCAAAAAAGTGGCTCTCTTCTTTTTAGAGATTAATATTCTCTGGTGAAAAAGTCTTAATCCTGTTTGAGTTCAGTTCAGTTTTCTTTATTCTGCATCCACCGCTAGACAAAAGTCACACTCTTCGCAAATTGTCTTCTAAGCACATCATGGAGTAGTAGCACAAGGACTTGCATGCACAATTTATATAAGTGCTTGACCATAAGCAAACATATGGTGTGTACCTCCTCTTTTTCACTATTTTTTTTTTTTGAGTCAGAAAAAAATTTACCACTCCTCAGTTTACAAGAGAATTGCTCTGCTAACAATTTACCAATATAATCCTCAGCTCTTATGACCTCCATGTTGCAGTTGATTGCTAAATTCCTCCCTTTGCAAGCATTTTAAGCCATAACCCTCTGCTCATTATTAAATCATTCTGAAAAATATCATCAGCTAAAATTATTCTTTGGGACATAGAAGAAGAAATAGCTGCAAGACTCTATATGTTATCAGTCTTAATTTTATTCCCTCCCAGTCTCATAATCCTCCTTCAATTTGTTCCAGTAGTTCACTTATCAGCTCCCTGAGGGCACTTCAGACTAGCCACTTCTTATCTCTTTACCACAAATGTGACATTACTTAAAGTACAAGCCTGAACAATGGTACCAGTCACTTTCCTTTCTCTCTTTGTTAATGCACAGCAGTAACTCAGCCCACACTTTTGCACTTGATATTCACTGAAATAAACAGTTAACAAATACAAGCTGTTTTCATAAAAAACAGCCATAATAAGTATCTCTCACTAGATCATGATAAATGTGAAACTACTTGACTATGTAAGATAAAGTAATTTAAATATTTATGTTGAAAATGGAATTTTACCAGTAAACTTGAGAGCAAAGGCTGACAGCTGGGCTGATGGCAGAGTAACCTCTTGTCCTATGGGATTATTGGCAGGGTTGCTGCTGAAAGCCAAGTTACAAAACACTTCCACAATTAATATCTACCCCAGGATGCTAAACCAGAACACTAACTCCTGAAGATAATGCTTTCTGCTAATATTAGACAAGGCAATTTCAACTTGCAGGTTGGGTTTGTAAGGTATCCTCAGTAAAGGAGTACAGCACAGTGACTTCAAGGGCCAGATGGAAAAGTAGGGAAAAATATGGAATGCTAGGATTGTTCACCATTAAAAATTATGAGATAAGCATTTATGTGACACATACATTTTGCTAAAACATTTATTCTGCAGCTAGCAAGGAAAAAAGAAAAGGCTGTTTGCTAAGAACAGCTGTGAAAGAAGAGCAAGTTGAAAAGAGCTGGCAAAGGCATGCTACAAAGAAGACATGAGAAAAGATGAGGTCATCCAAGAGAAGAGTAGATAAAGAAGCACCAGCGTATGATGGCCAGCAGAAAAGCTAGTGAGGAATAGGCGATTTGGAAATCGAGACCCTCTATAAAGGCAGAAGAGGAACAAAAGAGTACTGGCATGGTCAAGCTGCAGGGTTGGAAACTGGTTTTACTGGCAGTTGGTTTGACACCACTTAGACTCCAGTTACCAATGTAATGCAACCAAATGGAACTGAACAGTGGGTGGTTTGTTTGGTGTTGTCCCCTCTAGTTTCTTTCAGAAAACAGATGATTAAAAAAAATGTTTTAAAAGTTTCTAATCTTTGCAAGTGTCCTTCCTTGCAAGTCTCCTGTGATTTGATGACCAGTACCTAACAAATCTGATCTCTAATTCCTACCAGTTTAATGCTTAGAAGGCAATTTAAATAGATAATCCTTAAAAGGTGAAATCCTTTTTACCTGCTACTCAACCAATGTTTGCAGAGCACCTGGAGAAAAAGAACTATGTTCTTTCAGAGCTCCTGGTGAAACAATTTATATGTCTCTGGAATGTAGATATTTGTTTAAGTGCACCACTCCCAGAACAAAACCAGAAAATGTGCAGAAATAAAGACCTAGCAAGTACGCTTGCACAAGAGCACATCACAGCATTTACTGAGAATAATACATTTTATGTTGAGTCTTTTGATACTTAGATTTTTGCATCAAGGCCTGTACCACCTCTGTACATTTGTAGCAATCAAGACATGCAAGGTAGTTGCCATAAAAATTGCCTTTGATAGCGTTAACCTAAGAAAGTATTTACTATAATTGAGAACCCTGCAAAATACAGCCACAAAACAGCAAAATCCAATTACTGGGAGAGCAGGAGAGAAATTGCCTGCCTAAAATCACTTACATTACACTTCAGAAATTATTGAATTTTTAATTCATTCTTGAATAATGTTTGCAAACAACAGTTGTCAGATTAGTCAAAAGCTTCAGCTTTCCCTGGTAGCCCTCGTCCAAGGCTGGTGAGCCCAAATCCCTGCAGCTGCTATGTGCACCCTGCCCTTACCTTGCTAGACCAAAGTGCAGGCAAAGGCAGTGGTGTGCCCCATGATGAAATGAAGGCCAATGGCAAACCCGGGGAGGTATTAAAATTTAGAACTCCATGAGCTGCCTGAATTAGTGTAGGAACTCTCCCAGCTTTGAATCAGACCAGAAGTTAGGCTATAAAACACACAGTCTGTATTTCAGTCTAACATTACAGTATATTATATAGGCTATTAAAAAAAAAAAGGTCTGTTCTATGAATTTACGGAATATTATTTTTTATTTTAATACTATTAGTAATAATGGTTAAATACCATGTTAATGTAAAGTTTAATTTTAGATGCAAAAGAAATACTAAATTTAAATATTTGAAATTACCTTTTTTGAACTTTAATAGAGTTGAGAATTATTCAAATGAATACACACAGCTTACCAACATAGTGTAACAATCACCTAAGTTTGTATTTTGAATTTGGTCACTGGGATTATTTCTGGCTGGACTAAGCCTAGCTATAATTCTAACATAATCAAATAAGGCATGCGTGTCACTGCAATTTAGTGAGCTGCCTAGACCTAAACCTGATTGAAACTTAAGACGAACAGGAAGATGGTCAGCCTGTGACAAACAGTCAGATGCCAAATATGCAAAGGAGAAGAAGCCTTTCTAATTTTTCTTTAAATTGCTTGGCTAGTCAGTCCAAACCAAACAAGCAATACATTCTAACTAAAGAATAAATAAAACGCTTTCAGATCTATTATCTGGTAACTCTGAAAAAATTACATGCCTATGTTTCTTTAGGATGCTTTAATGCTTCTAATCCTTGATTATACAGCAGTGATTTAATCCAAGATAAACTGTAAGAGAGCAACGAACCTAAGGACCTCAAGCGTTTTGATTTTGAGATCCAGTTTGGCCTACAGGCATCTTGTGCTTTTAGCCTAGGTCAGCAGATGTATTCAGAGATGTTGGTAGAAGCCATGCCTCATTTGGTACTGTTTCGGGCACAGTCCAGAAAATATATGGAGTTTTAAATTTATGTTCTGTACAGTTATGAAGTTTGATCAGTCTTTGGTGTGTGTGTCCAGAGCAGTGTGCATGCTTAGAGCTCAAAGTCATTTTGTTCTTCAGTAGGACAGTTTTTATTCCTCATCTTTGCCTCTGCTAACGGTCTCTTCAGAGCTGAACAGTCTTTTTACTCTATTTATATAACCAATCAACGAAGCAGCTTTAGTTAGTAAATTGTTGGTTTTCAATGCTGTAAATACCAAATATCCCACTTGTAGTTACTGTAACAGCTTGCTTTATTTTACAGCTTGCACAAATAATTCTGAAGAATTACTTAAACAACCGAAAGTCATATCTCTAAAGACAGACAGAGAATAACCGGGGAACATTCTAGGAACTCAGCGCTTGTTTTGAAGTTAGAGATAGTTGTGTCATGTTACCGATGTAAAGACAATGATACAAATAAGGTAACCTTTATATCCTTGATTATTATTATGGCAGAGATGTGCAATGACTTAGTCAAATTAACAAAAATCAACATTTGCTGGAAGTCAATTTCTACCTAGGAGTGAGTTTTAGGCTCAATAAAGATGAAAGCTTAAAAGCCAAAGACCACATGTACATAGAGGACACCAGAAATGCTAGGTCTGGGTAGGGAGCGGGCAGTCTCCTAGATTTGAGGCACTTTCCTCAAATTGGACCTGAAAGAGGACCTCAGAAATAAAAAATATTCCCTCCAATTCGGTTGAGACTGCGGGAAAATGATAAGAAAGTGTCACATACAACAGTGTTTTTTGTAGTCGTTCCTATTCAGAATAAAATCAGAGCCATCACACCACTGCTTTGTAATGAGACCTCGAATCAATCATCATTATGATAACAAATGTAAGGCACTATTCACCTGAGCTGAACATAAATTAGAGACTGCACTATAATAAATTCTGGCTAAAATATTAAACTCAATGAAATTACATTCATTAATTCAAGAAATAAATTATCCCCTGACACATGAAAAGCTCTATACTCTTGTGCGAGAGCAACTGAAATCTTTGGGGATGGTTAATGGAGAACAATAGAATTTTTTCATTGAAAGAAGCATGGAAAGTCTGCCAAGTGTTTTACAGCACGTCCTCTCAGAATACGCTATGAATAAATACTTTTATATTCATAATTTACTGAAGTGTTTTAAATAAAAATAGATTGTATTTGGTGAAGTTCTATCTCCTCATAAAGAGGGGAGAGGCATTTATTGAAAGAGCATGTTGACTTCCAGGGGTTATTAACAGTCTTCCCAGTAAGTGTCACAAGCCATTGCAGAGCTTATCTTTAACATGGGTTCTCCTACACAGTCTCATACCATCTGAGTCCTTCTATTTCCTGCCAGCTTTTGACCTTGCAAGAACTCAAAAATGTTATGCTGGAGATGACACTGTTAAGTAATTTCCCTCTCCAGTTTACATACCCTCCTGTTCCTCACTCGGAGCCCTAGGGTTTTATCAGCTGCGTGGATCAGCAGATTTTTTTCATCAAAAAGCTTTCTGAGGCTATGTCCCTGCTTGCAGAAAAGTGTCCACCCACTAACCAGCTGATGAGGTTACATATGGAGGAGTGTCCAGCTTTGACTTCTCCTCCTGAAACATATATATTTTTAAAATAAAAAGGCACGGATGCAGCATACACGGCTGCGAATCCATGGTTTTCTCCTCTCAGGTGAAAGCAACTGTGCTGCTGAGCTGGGTTCACACTTACTCTTGCAACCTTGAATTCTTCACCAGCCACTGCCATGCTTGAAAAGGAGACACAGAAGGTGTGTCTTCCACCAACCTTACCTTGATCAGTAGGATTTTCTGAGAACTGAAGAAAAAAAATGGAAAAAAAGAGGTCTGTGGGTTCATTCCAGCTTTCCTGCTTCATGTGTGAGAACACTACCCACATGGCTATCACTTTCCAAACTTCTTTGGACATATTTTTCCTACTGAACTGACCATCTGTGCTGATTGCAAAGACAGCAAAGAAGAATTGTGTGTAAAACAGAAGAAAAAAAAGTGAGCCGTGTGTCCAGCTAATAAAAGTCAAGGCAAAGAGGCAACAACGATGATTGTAATAGAAGATTTACGAAAAGCGAAGAAAATGATTTTTTTCTCTGTAAAACCAAAAAGCCTGCCAGAGAGGTAGTAAGTTGAATATTAGAAAACAATTCTAATAGTACAGGTGGAGAAACAGAGGAGAAGATTACCAGAATGGTGTTTCTAAATTCCTAGTCAGGGTAGATATTAAGATCAGGGCATAACTTGGGCAAGGACAGGGCTAAAGAATCCACATGAAGTGGAAATGCAGGTGGTTTCTAAACACCAATGGCCTATTAACACCAGCACGCTCTCCTCATGACACTCCTCACCGTTGCATGGCTGGCTCTTGCCCAGGAGGCACACTCTCCTGTTTGCATTGGCACATGAGCTACAGCCTGGCCAAGAAGAGCAGAAAAAACAGGGGTGGCTGTAAGGATCACGTGCTACCACATCTTGCTTTTTCATAAACAGCTATAGTCAAGCCGTCAAATGCAGCATTTGCATTAAAAGCTCTAAGTTAAGGTCATAGCACTCAATTTGGCACTTCCTAATAGCTGTGTGCCCAATATTTACTGCAGGCAGAGGAGACTTTAAACAACATCACGTTCAAAGCTGCACCATGAAACCTTCCCTTCCCTGTGATCCCACACATCTCCAGACCCTGAGAAGGTCCATCCACCAACAGCACAGCTCCCAAGTGCCTCACAACAGAGGTCTGTCCTGTGCAGCTCATGGAACTGATGATTTATGAGAAACTGAGAGCCGTGGGTTCCTCTGGACTTTCATTTCCTATTTCATAATACCACTAGTTATCCACACTGGAATGCATGATGAATACATTCATACGAGCTTAGTGGAAAAAACATACCGGGCATTATCCATTTTATACTTTTCAAAGGCTCATAAAGTTGGCCAAATCAAACCCAATTTCCACTCAAATGCTCCAAAGTCCTTCCCAATGAAAGCTATAATCCCTGCCAAATGTCAGTTCTCAACTGAGCTATTCAAATACTAATTTTCAAATGTTTTCATGAAGGGCAAAAATATTTCTCTTTTTTTTTCCTTTTTGTGTTTACAAACAGAAGACGGGCATCTCATCAACATTTATTGAACAACCAAAAAGGGCTGCCTTTTCCAACAAACATTTTAGCCACAGAAGGGGATTATTTTACCTGAATGAAAAGAGGTAATTTTGACAGCTGCTTTGGCTACCTACATTGTACGATCAGTCTCCATTGTTGCAAGATTACTGCAGTAAGTTCCTAATCAATGACATTAATATGGATTCCTTGCCAGAATGAGGACACATTGCCATATCATATCCTGACCAGAACATCTCCCTGGGAAGCAGCAGCACTGACATCTCAAGTGCTCATCCCACACTTGCCTTCACACCTACTCAGCTCAGAAGGTCTTATAAATTAAAGTAATAAAATGCCAAATCGCATCAAAAATTTAGCACTAAATCATTCACGAAAGAAAGACCAGCAAGCACATCATGATTCATGCTCATTTATATATTTGTTTTTGCAGACTCCTGAAAGCCTACCAATAGTTTGCTGCATATAGAAGCACACTAAACTGCCCACAAAAGCTAACGCACAAACCATAATACAATTCATCACTTTCACTGGTATGCTGACAAAACCTTTATTAAGCCAGCAAAATGGATCCTTCACTGCATCATTCCATTAAAATGACAAGTACTTGGTGTCTTTACGTAGCCTTTTGTTGTAGTGAGGTACAAATTCCAAGTTACCAGTTTTCAGAAAGCACAGGCTTTACATTAAAAAATGTACAATTGATTCAAGCTTACTGAGTAAATCTTCCTAATTATCTCAGAGTAAATTTTCTTTAGTATACTGATTCAACTCCATCTTTCACCAGTTGTTTGAAGGATTTTATATCATTAGCCTGTGGGAGGAATAAGATTAACAGCTGATATTCTGGGGGAGGAAAGAAAAAATTATCATGATTAATTTTGTACCTTTTTTTTAAAAAAACAGCTTGGTTTTATTTGCTATTTTTATAGGCTTCATTAGACCATACAGCGAGGGAACTTGTGCTTGATAGTTCAGTGGTTTTACGCACAAAAGCAAATTCAAGCGAGAGAGGAAGAGGGGTGTCCTAGCAGAGAACTTGGGGTCACCTCTTCCTCAGCGGCAAAACTCCTGACTGACCTGCTGCAATGCTGGGATCAGTTGCTTCTCTAGGATGCTTGTAGCTCCAGGAAACCAAAGACATATCACAAACGTGGCCTCACCAGCCCAATCCTAAGACTGCAGTGCCATGGTCTAGAGGGTGGATCTTCAGTTGTAGAAAGCAATCTGGAGAGGCTGAAAAAAACATGTAAGAAAGTATAGCCAATTCTAATCTCATCGCCTTTAGCTTTTCTTGATTTTTTCACATTAGGAATAAGAAATATTTTGGTGTTGACACTCCATTATCATCTTGTGACTGAGTTTGAAACGTCCCTGATAAAAGCCCTTGTATCTGTATTTCACTTGGTTTCCATACTGACGTGACATTTGCAAATCTATCAATTCTGAAACACTGCAGAAAAGTTATGTTCTATTTCAATTAAGGCTGTAGTCAGGAAAATCCACAACAGCTAACTATTTAGATATGAGATCATAGCCAATCTTAAAAATATACTTATGTAGCTTGGGTTGGAAAAAGATTGGAGCTGGCATCAGGCTTATTTCATAGGAGATTCTCTCTAAACATGCCACTATGTTGTCATCACAGTTAGCCATGTTCTCTAGAAGAGCTGACAAATATGATGGGGCGGCGGGGGGCGTGGGGGTGGTGGCGAGCAGTGGCTGTCAAAAGGCACGTTATAGAAGATGTATTGTATTTATTAATACCTTCACGACATGCAACAGAGGAAAACAAAAGCTAGGAGGTAATATCTGCACCTAACTAAGCTTCCTACCAGGAAAAAGTGCTCCTTAATGCAAATGGATGGTCCTCCTCAAATGCCTGAATATTATCCCCTTTCCTTATTCCACTCAGCAATCTGACATCTTGGATATCAAATCCTCTGACTATGGACAAACAATGCTCCTTGCCTGAGCCCCCAACAACCTGTAATACATATTTCCAGCATATTAGAAAAAACTCTGTTCTAGGAATTGCTGGGCTAACTAGTGCTCAGTGCAGAATTTTCAAGTAGTCTCTACTGTCAAGCATAATTACCTGTGGTTCATCTGCATTGTCCTCTCCCAAAACCTCAATAGATTCAACTGACTGTCACCTTGTTTTGACGTAGTGCTCTTTTCTACCATTTTCCCAGCAGACCAAAATGCAAGGGTTCACACTGCTCACAGAAAGCAGAGGCTGGTTCTAGGACTGAATTACCATTTTGTAATAAAAGAAAAAAATAAGTCTGCTGTTTACTGAGGCATCTGATAAAATTCAGTCCTTCATCAAGATTATTTTTGATTGCTGGAGAAAGTGTCTAAATAAAACCAGAATCTATTTTAATGCTAATTTATTTAAATTAATTGCATAGACACGCATATTAATCGTATCTTAATTTTTCTTTTGGTGAATAGTGAAAGCAGGAGGGAAAACATCTGTTCCAGGTGAATGACATACATAAAAGCCATCAACAGGAATATGACACAAAGGCTGTCTGAGCCACTAACATATCTCTACAATCTGTGTCTAACGCATCTCAACAGCCTGAGCCTAGAAACTGTAAGAGAGCCTTTGTTTCTGAATAGTTATGCTAATCAAGGTTAAATATACATAATCAGAAATGAAAGATAAACTCAGCATACAGAAAACCAAATGGATCAAAGACAGGAAATTCTAATGTGGTACTTAGAAAAACAAAGGCCAAGTTTTACTTTCAGCTCTGCTGGTGCACTGGTACAGTGTTATTACTCCAGGTTCACAGCAGCATAGCTATCTGATCTGGTCTGATCTAAGTATAAGTCAATAATTAAATAATATTCCAACAAAGGATGGATATTGAACCTGTATCTCACTTTTTCCCACCAGGTCGAGAATTATTACAGTCCTGTCAAAAACTTGGTGTAAATTATAAAAGAATTAAATACAGAATCAATAAGTATTTTTCCAGAAGCCAATATCATAGTAAGTTAAAGGAAAAAGGACATAAGTATATTACCTGAAAAAGCAGCTATTTTTAAAAAATGTGCTATGCTCATCAGGATGACAAGATATTTAAATGACTTAATAAATGAAAATTTTTTGTTAACTAAGTAAAGGTTCATTCAGCTCAGTGACAGTAATATATGCTCACCATCATGCTTTAAAAAATTAAGGATGTCCGACCATTTTGCATGGTCTTATACATTGCAAGTAGGAGTGCAATTTAGAAGTGCTGCTTTATACTTGCAGTGCTTTCGTGGAAGTGCAAGCTTGTTAAAAGTAGAGTGTACCCAGCAAACACATCAAGACTTATCAGCAAGCAGAGCACTTTCTTTAGACAGGCATCCTTTCAAACCAATTTGATATTTTCTCTATAGCTTTACTTTTTATTCTGGCTTCCACTGCTTCTATTAGGTCAGATCTTAAGCCGGCACAATAGATAGAGGAATATATGTGGAGTTAATTACAGGCACTGGAGAGCAGCCAAGAAGATAAGCTGCTGTGAAACATTTACTCACATTCCGGCGGTCATACGAACAACGGTAATGGGATTCCCAGCTTCACAATTGCATGGAAATGAAAGTGGGGAACCTCCCATAGGAATATAAAAATGTAAGCTAAAAATGGAAAGTCAGACAATAGGGAAGGAAGCTTTAGGACTTATTAATGCAAGGAACTGTGCCATAATGAGGTGAACACACATTTTTATACTGATGTGCAAAGAGCAGATTTTAAGATCCAGTCTGTGAGTATGCAGTATCAAACTATAGGGGAAAAAAATGCTGCCAGCAGGTGAGTCATTTCTCTCCAGTTTCCTGGCTTTGAGATAAATGCTTGTATAGTAAATAGCAAACATGGGGTGGATTTGTTCCAATCTTCTTTTCTGACTTCCTTCGTGTTGATTTGATAACTTTAAACAGTGCAGCCAAGATCCAAAAGATCCTTTTTTTGATTCCCTGGCACAGAATCCCTGTTGGATAAATCCCCCATTTCTGAACAGTCACGCTGCTGACAGCAGGGGTGCTTGTCCATGCTTCCCAAAGTCTCCAGCATGACAGACTCATGGGTGGACCAACATGAGGGTTAAGATTCCCAGGTACAGCTCTCCCATAAGAGGAAGAGAATAAATTGTGTGACCTGGCGTGCCTCAGTGTTCATTTGGGTCTGAAGCACAACTTTGAAGCTCATCTCCTGGTTGATCCCGCTCACTGAGTTTTGGTTTGTATCCCAAGGATCTCTCACAGTGCACAGTTAATTCCTTATGCATTAAATTCAACAGGATGATGGAAGCAAGTCCATGGGATCAGACTAGAACTATTAAAAAACAAACCCCCTAGGCCCTAGGCTGCAGACATGAGACTCCCTGGCACTAACTCTTTTACCTTATAGATTACCTCCTACTGCAGAGCATTTTTTGTTAATGCCATCATAACCTTAGAGGAACAATTTGCGCATCCAAACCAATCTGAAAAGGAATCAGGTGAGACCTGAAAAGATTTATTCTACCTTGTGTTGTCTATTCATAGACATTGTATATTCCTAATTCACCTTCTTTTAACTCTTTTTCCACCCTCAACATCTCACCTACAGATACGTCTCTCTCAAACATACGCCTTTTATACCTCTTGGTACTTATTGCTGTCATTGTGAATCCCATGATTGCTATTAGAGACAATCTGTCTGTTGGTCTCCATTGGTGTGCAAACAATCTCAGGAAATACTTTCTAACACATGTTCTCATAAAGATGCAGTTAAAGGCACGGCTGTGCTGCAGAATTCACTACCAAGGCTTCTAAGCATGAAATTACCTATGCAGATTCACAAACCTTTTTACACTTAGAAACTGTTTTGCCAACATGCAGTTAGGACATATACAATACAGATCACACAAAGGCTCGTCAGTAGCCTTTGAAAACACTCAGGTTTATTGAGATGACCACAGTTTAAGATCCAACCTGCAACTAATATTCAGCACATGCACAGTACAGACCAAAGTCTGATGCTATAATTCTGCATGGAAGTATTTGAAGAATATTTAAGTACTGCAAAACAATAAGTTGCTGTCAAAGTTCCCGCTTGAAGAGTAAGTTTGGATACACATCACCTAACCTGAGTAGACTCACTCTGTAGAACATACTCTGATCCTTTAAAAAAAAGATGAGGATGTCATGAAGTGACTCACCTACTGACATGCCAGGTAGAATATGTCTTCCTCTGCTCAGCAAAATTCTGATTGGTGGGATGATGGTTTACATGTTCCCTTTTCCAGGTGCTTTTGTCTTATTGCTGTTTTCTGGGAAACCATTTTTCCTGCTCAAGGCATAATTGTCATTCTGTTACTTTTGTTCATGCTTGAGCATCAATACAATATCAATAATAATAATAATAAATTAAGATATTCTTTATTTCACTGTTGAGTTTCTTGGGGTCCTCTCTGGATAGGCTCTGGATATTGGTGTTCTCTTTGTTGGTGTTTTCTGTCAAGCCTCTTTCAGGAATTATAAATTTTTTGAAAGATCCCCGCTTTCATCCCTTGGTTACGTTTTCACTTGTGTTTTAAAATAAGTTTCTAGTCCTGGTAGCTGTAAAGAAAAGTTTCATAGTATAATCCAAGAGTATCATTTCATTTTGTGAGCCAGAAAAAAAATAAAAAGAAGCAAAATTATTAACATGAAAATAAATTCTCCTTATTGTAATTCATTTGGGGAGAGGAAGCAGGGAAAGAAGGAACGCTTAAGCTTTGACTTCTTATGGTTGACAACTCTTTCATCCAATCCACATGCTGACAGAGCCCTGTTATAGTCTGCAAAAATTTCGTGCAAAGTGAGACCTGTACATTGTACCTGCAAACTACAGAGCTCTCTCCAATTACACAAAACTCAGAAGCCAACTAGGTATCTTCTCAACAACTCTAAGCACTTAAGTGGGGGTACAGGAAAACCTCGCCCCTTTTCAGAGACCACAGACCGCAGAACAGCGATGGATTTCTCATCTTATCAACTGCTGCATGAATTCTGGATGGGCTAAGTTCTCCTGTGTGAAAACTAACAGCAGCTGGCAAGTGTAGTGGCTTCTTCGGAGGTTCACAGCTCCACATACAAAAGCACAAAGTGACATAAAAGCATGGATGTGCTTTGGTTTGAATAATTAAATATGCAGAATCTTGTAACGTGCATTACGGCACATAACACCACTGACGTCAGCACAGTTGCTGCTGCTTTCATATATGAAAAGATGTGAATGTGGCCTCTAATCCTAAAATGCCTGAATCTTTCTTCTGTCATTCAGCCAACGATACTTCAAATCTGTCTTGCTGACATCCTGTAGCCACAACATACATCCATGCCATATCGTGCTTTCCAATCAGACTTATGTATGTGTGGGATGCAACCGTATCCTTAACAAGGGCTTCCAAGAGAAATGCAGACTATTAAAAGCATTCCTTCCAATTTTAAACAGGATTCTGCCAAAATACTTAAGTATAGCCGGTCAGCAGACTGAACAGTGGTTACTGTGATGAAGTGAGACACTAGCTTAAGCTCTGTCTACACCACAAATTTAACCAAGCTGGTAGCTGGTTAGTGGTGCAGCCTGTTGATCTGGGCTCATCTATCAGCATAATACGTCCTAAGTCATATATGCTCCCAACAACAGAGTATCCAAATGTGTCTGTGGCTCTAGGAAAGCACGTAAGAGGGTGTGTGCTATTCACAGATGTGATTCTATAGACCTTCAGGAATGCAAAAGAAGAAATTGTTGAGGATTGTTTATCCATTAAACTTTTAAAGGTGGAAAAAATTAAAAGGCTGGCTCCCAGCACCATTTTGCAAACTGAGACCAGGTGAGTTTTTCTTCAAACAGCTGGATGATTGACATTGTGATTCATATCCTTGGATACTACCCTCTCCTTTTTCTTGCAAGGCTGACACAAAAAAAAAATCACTAAAACAAAGCAAGAGCCAAATGATAATTAAAATTTTCCATCACATTGCACTGACATTATCAAGCTGTGGGTGGATTCACTGACACAGTAGTGGAAGTACGAAATCTGCATTGGTTCCATTCTTTAGAGATGCAGTGCTGCTGGCACCCGTACAAAAACGCCTACAAGTCTTGAGAGAATATGATAGTTGACCTAAAATATTTGTATACACTAGGTTACTCAAACAGTTTTCAAGATATTTCTGAGAGTGAGCCTTATTTCAGTTTGATCTCTGGCTCCGTGCTTGAGAAACATCTTGCACTTAACTGAGAATTTGCTGGGAATCTAGATTATATCCCAGCGCTGAATGCTTGGCCAAGGAGGTCTAGGGTCCCTGCCAGCAGAAATATAAACCCAAAGACAGGCTGCCTCAGTGCGTATTACCAGTTCTCCACCACATATTGGACTGATTTGAAACCACCAATTTCAGTTGTATTCCTCCACAAAGAACAGTTAAATTGGGCACATTTCACCATGAACCACCTCAGAAGGATTTGAATTTATATGGAAATTTTTGTAATGCAATCTTTACAGAGAAGGAAGCAATAGCTCACAGAAGTATTAAAGGGAAAAAATGGCCTTTACATAAGTGTGTACAGATAGCCATTTACTCTCATTTGGCTTCATCCTTCTGTGCATGCATGACTCCAGATAAAAATGCAGAAGTTTTGACCTTTCTTTCCCCTTATAAAAGAAAAAAAAGTCTACAGAATATGTATCTTTTTTGCCATTACAACAACCAAAAGTCTGCTATGGAACAGAAATTTAAGTTAATTAAATTAACTTAATAAACTTAATTAACTTAAAGCAACCCAGTAAACTGGCTATTGGAAGAACACTTGTAAACAAATTATATGGCCAGATAGCCAAGGAAAATGGTACAAGTCACTTGGGACAATAAGATCTGGTCTACACAGAGCACAAGAAAAGGTATTTTGGGAGGGAGCCTTTAATATCAGGGACAGGACCCAAGCCACAGAAGTTGTAAACTAGCATTACAAAGTCAGTGTTTACCAGCAAGAAACATACAGACACATTCTCACTTTATATGAAACACATTTGCTCCATTTTGGCTAAATCTGGCATTTAGTGGCACTTGAAGCCCAGTCCTTCCTCTTGAACAAATGCCCTAAGCACTGGGCTGGGCCATGCTCACTGCCTTTTCCCTTCCTCTTCCCACCAACGTAGTTTCAAAAGAGAGATGGAAGCCCTGCAACTCCTCCAGCCAAGTGCTACAGTTTTCCTGGAGCTGTTTCCAGGTGAATGGTGAATCTGGACATGCACCTCCACACGTCAAGGAAGAAGGTCAGCCCAGGGTCCCCAAGATGTCTGGTAAAGATATCTAACACCTAAATTAGTTCATAAAAACTGGTGCCTTTCTCCTCCTCTACCAGCCCCATTTTCAAGGAACAACAATGAGTTCTGGTCAGCTTTCTCCAAAATGCCTTCAGTTGCCTCCATGTTGAGAGGAAAACAGTCTCTGGCTCCCAAAGGGATAGGTACCTCCAGTAGCCTCAGACGTGCTTCTAAGCTCTGCCTAAGACAAGAAATTTCCCCACATGCCTCAGCTTAACCAGCAGCTTTCTCTTCTCTGGTCAGCAGCAGAGATGCTTTATTTGCCCATCTCACACCCTAACTCTCGTCACGTACCAGCTGCAGAGTTTCAGGTCCCAAGCTCTGTCAGTTAGTAGCTGAGTTAGGCTAAAGTAGCTGAGCCTTCGACTGAATCCAGCCTTCGCTATTCCCAGCCACATAGGAAGGCTGTATTATCAGACTTCAAACATCTAACCCGCAATCCCAGGGCTGGGTTTCTGTCCTGAGCAATAGGTCTGCCTTTCTCTGAAGCTGCCCAGAAATAACATTGATGTAAGATCAATAGTTGACAGTAATTTTCCAAGTCACATGTTTTCCTTAACAGCATTCACAAGCTCAGTTTTTCTAACACAATCTCTTTCTTCCTGATGAACAGCACAAATACAAATTCTGTCCCATCTATGAATAAAAAGGGTTTGAACATATGCAGAGAACATATACCACATTTGTGCTACTCTGCCCAGGGCTGATCACTGATACGGGATCTTAGTCTACAACATGCAACTCTACTGCATGAGGAGGGATGATGTAGGAGCTACAGAGAACAGTAACATCTTCCAGTGCTTTGATCACCTCCAAGAGAAGCAGGAGGGCTTAATTTCTAGATGTTGACTGTCCTAGGACACAGTCTCACTGCCTCTAGGCCTTTTATATTTTTTAGGTTTTTTCAACCCGAATTAGGACAGAACTTTTAAAACAAATCTCCCAATTGTCATCACCTGAGTGTGCTTAGGTTCACATCCCCAGGTTGTCACACAGGTTGCAAAGCAGGTTTCCTTCCTGTGAAACCTTCTTAGAAGATGAGCCTCAAGAGGGCACCCAACATCCTCCAGCCGGTAAAGGACTCTTGGTGGGGCCAGGCTATAACTAGGCCAGAGCATGAATGTGCTTAAATGTACTCATGGATGCTAGGAGTTCAGCATTTAGATCTGCCCGTCTTGATGGGCCACATTACTTTGTAACATTTGTAACTTCTATTAACTGAAATTATGGCACCTGATTCAGTCCCTGAAATATTCAGTTCCAGAGGATTTTTATCCACTCATATTCCAGGAATTTGTCTTGTTGCCCATAGTTAGCACTGCAAGACAGTTTTCAGAGCTCATTCTCAGGTGTGTGGTGCATGAGGCACTCTTCTTCCAACTGCCATGCTGTTTCTGTCACTAGAGGGGGAACCTGAGCAGTATTCCTGGACAACACCTCTTCCTGGAGCTAGAGCTTGGCTGGATCACAATGCCTCACTCCAAATTTTCCAGGTTACTCTTTATAGAAACTGAGTTCCAGCGCTCAAACCCTACATCCACCAGCTCCACCTCCTCCCCTGATGATTAGCTCTGCAGACATGTCCGCATTGTTACACACTACCAGGACCCTATCCCTTTCTTGGACTGATAGTTGGTCCTGCACCCATCCAGGCAGTATTTGTCCCCCAAACCCACCTCTCTATAAGATCTTCACACACCCCATACATTCAGTCCATTTAAATTAAATAAATAAATAGAATTTAAAAGTGTGATGATGCAAACCCATGGAAATGATAAATAGTGCAGTTTCCCCTCTCCTAGCCTCCATGATGCAAAATGCACTAAGAGCAAAGGGCGCTGAGAGCAAAGGGAGCAGAATGGCCACTTTAAGTAGGTGACCATAATCCTCATCCTATTCTCTAGTGATGCGGCCCTGAATTATTTTAGATTGTAACACCTTCCCCAAAGGGTACCACATAATTTACGCCACAAAAGACCATACTGGTTTCTGAGCAGTAAGTGCAACGAATGGTGCTATTAGACTAAGCACATGGATCACATTTCCTCCCTGTTCTCTCAATCCATTGGACATTAGAGAGGCTCAGACAGCTTTACAATCTAGTTAAAATTCCCCTCATATCACAACATGCGTGCCTATCCTGGTGTCTTGCTGATTAATCTAATCTCTTTTTGTTGTTCCCATTGCTAGAATGTTTACTAAACTCCAGAACGAAGCCAAACTAATTTAGATTATAGCAGAGTGCCACCTAGTGCTAAGCAGGTTTGAATTCAAAAGGCGTGCTCTTATCTGTAAGGAATTACTGACCACAAATTCATTCTTTAGTTGTACTGGCAGCATAACACATCCTCTCTGAGAAGGAGCAAGGAAAGCAAGTGAAAAAAACAGAGGGAAAGATTATAAAAGAGCCTGAATAGTTACATTCTTTGTAAAGTTGACAAGGTTCTGCCTCTCACAAAGCCCTGCACTTCTAGGTGAGTACCTTTAGAGTGTTACAGGTGCTCCAGATTTTAGCACATAACAGGATGTATGTGAATGGAAGACAAAAATGCAACAGAAATATGCTCAAACTACTCTAGAAATGCCCAAGAAAGGGGGGTGGGGGGTGTAGAAAAGTCATATTTATTTCAGACTTTGCTTTATATGATTTAGTTTTTTTCCCACCAAGAGAAAATCTGAATCCCCTTGCTGAAGTGAACGCATCACTCAGGGCCAGGAGCATCTTCTGTATTTCAGATGAAAGGCACATACTGACCCCAGCAAATGTTAGCTGAAATATTTACATGCCCCACAGCTCCCTGAAGAGATATGAGGTGAAAAACTGTTTGTGGGCTCTGAAAACAACCTTAGACATGAACAGAGATGAGAGATGTGGAAGTTTTCACTCCCTAAATGCTTTTACTAATGTTCCAAGAGAGATTTTTAGGGTGAGAGAGGGTGGGGGCAGGAAGAATTTCCCTGATAGCTTGAATAGAAATTAAACATTTCCAAGTATTAAGCTAGGGAAAGCATTTCCCTGGCTAGGGTGATGTTCCCATGCTGTAGATATTCTTCTCTGACACCACAAAGGAATAATCAAGAAGTGTTAAATTCTGGGGTTTTAAAATTTTTAAAACCTTCAAAACATCCAACAACAGCTATTTTGTAAAACAAGATTACCCAGAAAAGGATACTCAGACCAGATCAAGAAATAATTCAATGAATTATCCTGACTTACTATTCTGATTCTTGTCTCCTCCTGTTCCGTGCTTTCAGACTTCAGCAGAGGCACAAAACAGCACTCTGACTGTTGGTATTTGTAGCCTGTTATTTGGAAGTATGGACTGCAGCATAGAAGTTATCAAATTCTTCCATTTTAGAGAACAAACAAGACTTCATACCTGCTTAGTAAATGTTTCCAAATGGGGCAAATACACCCTTACAGTGAGAGAAATTAGCAAAATTAATTAGTTGCTTTTTCTTTTTTGGCTAAAACCAGTTGAGTTTGAGAAGGACAAAATGCAAAGGTGTAGCAATTTGAATCCTTTGTCTTCTCTGGAACTACTGTATGAACAAAATCAACCCTAACTACTTTCCTCACATTGACACCAAAAGTCATCTCCTCTGACCCAAAACTCTTGCCTTGAAAGAGGAGAGAAGGTCCACCCTGCTGAGAGGATGTCTATTTGTAGCCATTATTACCATGATGGAGGAATTTGGTGCAAGTCCAGCAGCACATTAGCAGGCATGGTGTGGAGGTGCCTCTCTAGGCTAGTGGTCTTGGGAAGACTTGCTCATGACCACCCTGTTGAAGCATCAAGCTGGTCCCACTACAGACCTTCCCAACCTTTGAAGTTCAGGACAGGTGGGTCCAGCTATGTGCATATTCATATATGGTTTCATCCCAAATTCTGTGTGATACAGCTCATATTCTACAGGTAAAATAAAGTATCCCATTTTTGAAGTCTTAAAAACCAAAACTCCTCTCACTCAAAACCTAAATTAATAATTAAGACAAAATGGAACATGAACTGTGGCTGATTCCAATTCGTTAAAAAAAAAAAAAAAAAGAAAAAGAAAACCAAAAAGGGAACGCTGCACTCCTACCCCCTTCTCAGGATTATCCCAGTGTCCCCCAGGGAGCTGATATCTCATTAACCATAGTATCCCACCATTTCCAGCATACTGCAAGAAATGAAACCTCCACAGCCGGCTCAGCTTTCTGGAAACCTTCTTGCTTGAGGCAGAGGGAGGATTAACTCCATCCTGGACAGAGTAATTTGCAAAAAGCTCCCGTTCCTCTTACAGGATGGAAGCAAAGGAAAGTGCTGCTGTCCCTCACGTTTCCCATTTTACTGAAAAGGGCTTCTCATGCTGTGTGAAATGAACCTACTTCAGCCCAAGTACAATAGGCACAATGTGCTCTTTCAACATGTAAGTTCCTGGCCCACATGCCAGTTTGTCACGAAGAAATTTGTGCATCTTTACAAGTAAGTATCGTCATCACCACAATACCTATTTTTTTATGTTCTAAAATATATTACATAATTATTATCTTTATAAAAATATATATACATTTCTGGCAGGGCAGCAGACCTCTGTTTTAGAGCAGTGAGATGTCTTCATTCTACACACAGGGAAACTGAGCCACAAGGGTGAAGCCCTTTGGCAATTGCTTCCCTGTTGAGTTGGTGGCACTGTGATATCTCTAGCCTCCTTCCGAGGTGTCTCCACCCAGATGCGGCTCTTCTCCCCACCAGCGCTCCTGAGGCGCCACTTGCACAAGGTCAGCCACCTTGTTTAAGCCAGGACTCCAGTTTAACCCAAGGTCAGCCACCTACCCAGGACTCTGGTTTACAAGACTGCTCTCCATTGGGAAGCTGCTGCCCTAACCAAGGACCTTTGAACCTGATCCAGCAATCAGTGAGGAGTCCTGTCTTGCAAAACTGCGCAGACAAAACAAAGTGGCTGAGCCTGGAAAGCCTGCGTGATACCCTCCAGTGGAATCCTCCTCCTTGGGTTGTTGCATTTGAACTGCTCAGAGTGAAACGCAATGCTCAGCTGTAAAATATTTTCTTTTTGGCAGCTCACAATCTTGTTCCAAAGGCACATGTGAAATACATTCCTGGGTAATCTTGGAGTGAAGTGGGCCAGATGGTAGCAGTCAGATGTGACCCAATTCTTTATAAGCTCTCATATTTTCAAAGATGTGAGCTTAAAAACCTCATGCTTCTCTCCCACAACATACATTTTTTTATTATTATTTATTTATTTCAGGCCGGGTTTTTTGAGGCAGTTGCAGGCATGTACAGAGGTGTCACCTTTTGGCACCCTATGTCCTGGGGATAGGAAGCTGTGCATGTCTCTAACAGAACAAGTCATCCTGTGGCAGTTTTTATTCCGTTTCCAGTGGATCAAGGGGATATCAGGCAGCCTCCCAGTTTAAGGATGGTGAGGGAGCGGAAATATTTTCTTCAGGCTATACTAAAGGGAAACAGATAAAAGAGTGACGGGGGTGGAAACTGGTTCCTGTTATATCGGCTGGAGGGGAAGGAATGGCTTTCAAAATGTCCACAGAACATTTTAGCTTATGGTTTAGGCTTGTTTTTCTCAGAAAGACTTCAAAATACTTGATTCTTGTTCAATTAAACATGTATGCAGGCCCTCCCCTCCTTCTGGAGGATTTACTTTTTTGTTCTTATTTTCTTTTCACGTATTTGGCACAGGCATCTGAGTTATATCCCTAGTGTTTAAATGTTTCAACATTCATTGCAATATCACAGAGCTCAGGGTAAGCCCATGTAGCTAACACTGCAAAACCCATCACTGCAGGAGGGCCATCTCTGAGAGCAGGGGAAGGAAAACTTCACCAGCCTGGATGGCAACTGGAGCGGACTGGTGTCAGAGCAAGGGTAGGATGGTCCCCAGCCTCACTTTGCGTAGGATGCTTCACCCACCTCATGGCATTTTTAGGATGGCAGGTTTGATTTCACGTGTGCATGAAGACAGACCTTGCCTTAAACCTTTTCTCCATAAAACTTGACATTTACACAGTGCTGTTCTCTTTGACAAGAAGCTTATTAGTACTCAGTCATCCCTGTCTCATGTAATCATGGTTCTTTCAGAAAAATAAACCAAATAATTCACTACCAAGTCTGTCTTTCCCAGCTTAGGAGAGGCAGAGTGAGAGTTGCCCATTAAAATAGCTTTTCTCCCCGTCAGGAGAGTTCAGCAAACAAATCAATACATGCCTCCCTCCAAAGGCCTCAGCTGGAAATTTTAAAAGTGCAGCATAATAAGAAGAAAACAAAATCAGGGTTTAAAAGCCATCTGCAACCTACCACGGCAAGCATGTCTTTGGAAGTTTTGTGTCTGGGTTTGGGACTTGATAGGAAATGGGATGTCACTGAGCAGAGCCCAGAAGTACCCTTTCCTGTGCCCTGCAGCCTTGCACCAGAACAGGTCTCCCTGCTTGGGCTCACCTGCACAGCCAGCAACATGCTCCAGCTTCATTCAGAGCTGCTGAAAACCATCAGAACATTGTGGAGATGCATGGTCATATGGATATCTCATTTGATTTAGGAGGTCTACTTCCTCCCTTCATCCTTCAGCCGAAAAGCTGAAAGAAAGCAACTTGTGCATTAGAAGCATAACATATAATGAGAATTGAGAGCAGCCCTGCAGGGAAGGACATGGCGTTACTGGTGAATGAAAAGCTGGACGTGAGCCAGCAATGTGTCCTCGCAGCCCAGAAGGCCAACAGTATCCTGGCCTACACCAAAAGCAGCATGGCCAGCATGTCAAACTCCACCTGAAGTACTGTGTGCAGACCTGGAGTCCTTATTGAGGCCTTTCAGTAGTTAAACGAGGCCCATAAGAAAGATGGGGAGAGTCTTTTTAGCAGGGCTTGTTGTGACAGGGCAAGGGATAATGGTTTTAAACTAAAAAAGGGCAGATTTAGACTAGATATAAGGAAGAAATTTGGGTTTTTTTAATGATGAGGACGGTGAAACACTGGAACTGTTTGCCCAGAGAGGTGGTAAATGCCCCGTCCCTGGAAATATTCCAGGCCAGGTTGGACGGGGCTCTGAGCACCCTAATCCAGTTAAAGATGTCCCTGGTCACTGCAGTGAAGTTGGACTAGATGACCTTTAAGGTCCCTTCTAACCCAAACCATTCTATGATTCCCAGGGAAGTAGTCGAATCACTGTCCCTGGATGTATTTAAAAGCTGTCTAGATAAGGTGCATAAATGGGCCTGGTAGAGATAGATAACGGTTGGACTTGGTGATCTTAAAGGTCTTTTCCAACCATAGTGATTCTGTGATTCTATGAAAATTTCAAACTGATGCAAACATTTGGTTCCATATTGTGGATGATCAGATTGAGCAGCTGAATTTAATTTACGAGGCAGTGTTCAGCCTTCCTGACGGCAGCCAGCTGCAGCTGCTCACTGTGGAAGGTCTTACACCCACACTGCACACACAGAAGCAGGCTTCGGCAGCAAGAAATGCAACACGAGGATCTGACACCTGCATTTCACCAATGTAACGATTATTCGTTGTCTGCAAAGAAGAGATCAATACCTGTGACTTAAGATGTTGCTAAAGAGATTTTGTAGAACTTCACTTGCCCTTCAGAGTTCCTTGGTGAAGCTGCTTGGATCACAGAGATTGAGCTGGAGAGAAGTGTTTGCTCACAAGCCAATGTAGCAACACAACGTTGTCAGTGCTAGCAGGTTACCTGTGGCATTCCTTCCCAGAAAGTGAGCAGCTTAAATCTGAGCATTATAGACTAGAGACACCAAAATACAACTTGCTAATTAAAAAAGCAACAAGCCTATCTCCCCCTCCCAAAAGAAAACCCAACAACAACAGAAACTCATCTCTAAATGTTCTTGAGAGACAAAAATCCTATTTCCATGCACTCACAGTCTAATCTGGTGAAAAAGATACAGAAATACCTTTATGGCCACTGCCCAGACTAGAGATACTGATGATTGATACCACTCACCATGAGGTCAAAATTTTGGTAGAGATTAAATAATTAGTTTCTACCCACAGCAAAGAGAAATACCAGTAAATGAGAAAGTAAAACTAAAAAACTTGAAAAGTATATCAGAACAGGATGTATTTTTGGAAAACTTTTTCAAAGTTAAGAAGTAACCATGCAACACTGTTTAGTTTCAGTCTTAGTACAAGCCTACACAGAGCCAAATTGTGTAATCACAGCTATAAGAAAGGTACTGTAAACTAACCAAAATATTTCATCAAAAAAGGGAAAAATTGTAAAAAAATAGTTAACTGGATTGTCTTTGTAGAAATTTCTCCAAAGCTGTAGGGTTTCCCAAGCTATACACTAGCTGCAACACAAGAAAGAAAACAGTCTCATTGTGTATCCTCCTGTCTTCCTCGGGTACAGAGGTTTTACAAGTTTAAGTTGTAAGGTGTGAGCATCTTTCCACCCAGGCAGATTTTTCACCCACAAGTAAGAAAGGCAGCAACACAGATGGTTATTAATCCAGCTCTAATTTATACTGAGGTGGTGGTCAGAGAAGAATAATGTGCACTATAACACAGCTGGAAGAACAGGACTGGCCATTGCTACAAAACAGAATATCCCATGATATAAATAGAAGTAGCCTATATAGCCTGTATAACAGACAGGATGTTCAGAGGAAAATTGGAGGACAAAGTTCTAAAACTTAAGCTTGAATACATAATTCCTCAACAGCAATGTGTTTCTTTTAAGGGCTATGGTCAAATTAACCATTACTAGTTTCTGTATGTTAAGGAAAGTGCTAATGCGGAGCCACAGAATACCTGAGTGAGGGAAGATATTCAGAAACTGCTTGAATAGAAAAACAAAACAATGAAATCCAAGTCTCCTGGAGGGTGCAATGGAGGGCGAGAGCGTGATTTTTGAGGAACAGAGAGCTTGTGTCCACACACAGACCCCGTCAACTGTTTTTTAGTGGAATAGCATCCCCAGGTAAAGACAGGTACTGGAAAACAAGAATTATAAACAAATGCTAGAGCACTACTGAGAGTATGTTGTATTCTAGTGGCCTTAGAAAAAAAGAGCACTGAGAAAAATCAATTAAAAATAATCAGTGGGGAAAAATCCTTTCACAGAATCACAGAATTATTGAGGCTGGAATAGATCTCCAAGATCCAAGTCCAGCCGATGACCCAACACCAAGACATCAGCTAGACCTTGTCACTAAGTGCTACATCCAATCTTTCCTTAAACATCTCCAGGGATGGCAACTCCACCACCTTCCTGGGTAGTCCATTCCAGTGTCTAATTGCCCTTTCCGTGAGGAAGTGCTTCCTAATATCCAATGTAAACCTCCCCTGGTGCAGATTCAGGCCATGCCCTCTCGTCCTGTTACTAGTTGCCGGAGAAAAGAGCCTGACTTCCACCTGACTACAGCTTCCTTTCAGGTAGTTGTAGAGAGTGATAAGGTCTCACCTGAGTTTCCTCTTCTCCAGGCTGAACAACCCAGCTCCCTCAGCCTCTCCTCATAAGACTTTCCCTCCAGCCCCTTCTCCAGTGTCATCGCTCTCCTCTGGACCCACTCCAGCACCTCAATATCTCTCTTGAAGTGAGGGGCCCAGAACTGCACACAGTACTCCAGGTGAGGCCTCACCAGTGCTGAGTACAGGGGGAGAATCACATCCCTAGTCTTGCTGGCCACACTATTCCTGATAAAAGCCAAGATGCCATTGGCCTTCTGTGCTGCCTGGGCACACTGTTGGTCTGTGCATGCACATCCCTTTGTATGTGCAAAGATGAGTTTCCCAGCCCAGCACCAGTCAAAAACTGCACATAATTTAGTAAACCAGACCAAATTTAGAAAAAAACAACCAATGCATTTGGTGGTTATATGAGTAGTTTTTTATTCTTATTTCATGGAACACCAGCAGAAAATACCTGACAAACAAATAAAAAAGTACAACTACTGAGAAGAATAGATAGACTGACATTGCTTTGCTTGAACACTGTTTCTGGTGCTCCTTTTCTGCTCAGGTTTCTTTTAGTTGTTTAAAGGCTTTACGATCTGGCCCTTTTACATACTAAGCAATATCCTATTCCCCATTCAATCAGACAGAAATTAATGAAACTCTGTGAAGTAAGTGGTTACTCTATAGGCAAGGGATTCATGGTCTGGCTCCAAAAGAAGGTAGTATCAGGCAGCAAGAATTAATTAGGCAGATTTGTAAAGTGCGTTGAAAATGAAATGGCATGACGTAAGTGGTGTTATTATGTTTGAAGCTTGAATTATATGCTTTTGCATCTGAACATGTTAACTGTATTTGAGTGGGTTATGGAATGAATTAGTGTAATGTAGTGATCTTCTAGATTGTGCAAACCTCGTTGCTCTAATTACTGCCCACTTCAAACCTAACGAATGAAGTACTTTAACACACTGTATGTTCTTCTCTCTGTTCTCTTGCTTTCCTTTTCAGCCGCCTTTGTCGTTCATATCCCATCTTGAAATCAGTCAATATGTTTAAGTTCTGGGGACCATCTGTTGTGGGTGACCGCCTTGTCTTCAACGCAATTGTGAACAATACATTTCAGAATAGGTAAAGCTCCTCATCTGCTTGTTTTTCTTGAATTCTAGACCAAACTGCATGTTTCCGGTTTCAGCTAACAGTAGGTTTTGCATTATTGAATGAATTATTTGTCAGCTGGAGCTTTGGGGGATACATCTGTATCTGTATCCATAACTATCTGTGCTTTTTCTTTTTTACCTTTTTCAGTGAAAGTTTTAAAAAATTTATCGTCTGACTTTCATTCTCAATTTAAAGATCATTTGTAAGCAAATCCCAGTCCTGCAAACTCAGATCATAAATATCACTCTGAAATTCAGGGATTTTCAACGGATGAGTTGGTTCCACAGCTTTGATTCTTCAGAAGACTCCAGCCTGCTGCCAGGGTCTTCATGTCTTGGGGTCTATTGACAGATCTGGTTTCTATTTACTGCTGCTTACTAGCACAATTCATTCCTTATTTTGTTTATTTTTTCCAAGTGTTGGTCTGGGCATGCACAGAGGTGGGCTTTTGCCAGTTGCAGTTGGAATAAAAGGCCACAGCCCATGCTGAAATTTTATCTTTAGCTGAGTATATGGTCACTGTAAGGGTGAAACAGATTTTTGACACGTTGAATGCTGCTCCTGGAATTTAGTGGTGTGGCTGTTGACCAATCTGCCTGCTAATGGTTACTTTTTCTTTCTCTCTCCTGTGCGTGCACTATCTCCTCTGCAGTTTTAGGGCTACTGTTGTGTTTGCCTCCCAGAGAATGACTCTCCTCCCATCTTTGGCAAAGGGGTAGCACCTCTCTGCTAGGCTGTTTCCCCACCTACAGGGATGCCACTTTGGGCCAACAGACCCTCTGGTTTGGCCAGGCGTGTGACACAACTTACATGGAGCTCTGTTCCAACAGGAGGACATATTCAGAAGTTGCACAAGGCGTAGAAAGACAAGCCAAAAGAAGACAGAAGCTAAAGTAATTCCTCCTCCAAATTTTGTACGCGGGACAAATATTATCCTGGCTTGCTGTTTGATGGCTGTTTTCTTTGCAGGTGTATTTGGTCCCCACAGAATGTCAGCAGGGCATGAATTACCTTCATACTATGCTTCTACTAAATGTCAAATCAATATAATCCTGTTCACTTTTTCTGTCTGTTCTCACAATACGCTTACTGTTGTTCATATTTTGCTACTTAGCTCAATTTTCGCTCATTTTATTAAAGCTGTTTAGCTAGCGCTACCTTGTAATTTATTTCTGAAATGTGTCCATCCAGATGGAGCAATTTATTTTATGTGCTGCAGCAGGTATGTGAGTCAGGCTCCGTGGACATAGGGAAGTGTACAACAGCCTTTTTTAGTGTATCTCCAGGATGCTTCTGCATCACTTGTACCAGTTAAATAATTAATCTAAACTTTTGTTTCAGTGTGGAGGTTGGTGTCCGTGTTGAAGCTTATAACTGTGAAGAATGGATCAAGGACCAAGCACGGCATATTAACAGTGCATTTCTCATTTTTAATGCTGTAAATGACAAAGGAGAGCTGCTCACCTTCCCCAGAATCAAGCCTACTACAAAGGTCAGCTCTCATTCTCAGGAGTAGGATGAATGCATGCCTGAGATGATGTGGTCCAGCCCAGCACACTGCATCTTACACAGCCAGCCACTATAACCTTGCTGGGAAAGCAAGGACTAAACAGTGCTGTGCACTGAAATGCATCTTCTTGCAGAAGAGAAAACCTCTAAATGAAAT
>JAVSBS010002988.1:7997-36196 GCA_033124195.1 Coracias cyanogaster
GATTCAGCATCAAGTTATTTTTGAATGTCACATTGGGGGAACTAGAATAGTTCATCATTCTTCTCAGATTTTCTTTTGTTACCTTTATCCAAACACTCTGCAGAACCAGAATAGCTTCCATGTAATTAGATTTAGAGAAATCTTGGGAAATAAAGTCTGCCTTAACTGTCCTTTGCTCACATATTCCCCATGACAATGGAGAAATGAGCTATCTAAACTTTCAAGGGGTAGGGGGCTGAAATTTGTCTTTGAGCTGGGAGACCTGCAAGACATTTTAAAACATTTTGATTAGATATTTTTCGAGCATGAAGGAATGAAGATAAATATTACTCTCAATTTACCAGTACGCTCAAATTGGCCTCCTGAGCATATCTACTTCAGATTTAGAATAACATATCAGAGAAGAGAATTTGGCCCTCAAACTATTTAAACTTTGAGGTTAAACTTAAGAGCTCAGTTTTATGGCAAAATTTCTTGCACATAAGCAGAAGGAAACTTTAAGTTGTCCCATGACATGGTGCTGATTTAACCATTATTCATAATGAGTTAGATTTGAAAGATGTGTTTGAGGGTTATTTTAGTTTATGGTTGAATCAAAACCATGTAACCTTATGTGAGGCATAAGAAAAGTTTTGTTCTTTTGACTCACTTAAAAACTCTCCTTTAAGTGTGGTGATAGTTACAGCTGGAAGTGCCTAATTCTGCAAGACCTGCTGTGCCTAATACTAAGCTACTTCAGTGGATGTAATTACTGATCTGGAATAAAAAAAAGGAGACCACTGAGGAATGTAAACCTTGTCTCCAGGAAATTAAAATGTATGGTGCGACATAACACAGAGTTCTTTGTAATACTTATGTCTTGTCCAATTATTGTTCCTATTAATAAAATAGCTTTTTGTTTTTAAGAATATTGTATTAATAGGAATTGTTGGGCATTTAAGAGGCTTAAAAGAAGATGAGAGTCACATTTACTGAAACAGACATTACCTCAGACATTAGCAAAATAGTGGATGCAATTGTTTTAAAAGAAGAATAACTGTTACATTAAAAAAAAATCAAAATAAATTTTGTTGGCTTATAATAATAATTCCTGATTCCACATCTGAAGGTTTTTGAATATGTTATTTTTACAATGGTGGCTAGGCTTTTCTGTAACAGAACTAGACAAATATATTCTACTTTCAGAGGCTTAATGTAATCCATATTCCAAAGGGTTAAGGGACTTACTTTTCTTTATTTTTATTGAGGTGGACATGATAGGCAAATAATTAATAACTCTGTATATTCAAGATATATTCCCATAAATTAACAAGTCTCATGAATCATCAGATATTATTGCTCTAAGCAGAACATCTGTATGTCAGTCTCCATGGGAGAGTGAGACTGACTTGGGTACTGCAAGCAGTAAAGGCGTGATAGGACAATATGTTGCCCAGGACAGTGGATACTGAGGCAGGATAAGAGAGGCTGTGAGGATCTCACCACACCATAATATAGAAATAGGAACAGTCCCAATGAGTTCAGTGGAAATAACCGTTATCCCTGCTCGTACTGAGATTCAATGTCTATTCGACCCCAAAAATACAAGTGAGTGGGCTAGATTGTATTTGGGTGAGGAGAAAGAATTACTTGTCATTAAATATATTGATAGCTTTTTTTCATCTTGAAGCCATCCTTAAATTTTCTTAGGTAAAGTCTCCTAAACAAGTTATTGGCCACTTTTTAAAGACCTATTACTTCCTGTTTTCTGTAAGAAAGAGTGTATTAAACATCCACATCAATACCTTTAGTTCTGACAAGTGCATATTTGTAACTATATTTTTTATTTGTAATAATGTTATGCTTTTTCCAAGTTTTTCCATCTTTAATGGAATGAGCCTTGTCGTTACAAGCTGTCATTCAGGTCAGCTGTTACCTATCACCAGCATTTCCTTCCAGAAAGTGTTACCTTTGTACTAGTTGCCCAAACCGTAAGATGTCCGTGACCTCGGTGCCTATAGTTTGCATGCTGACTTTCTTAGTTTCCAATTAAATTAAAGTCACAAATGCTGCAGAGAGTGTGTATTCCTTCAGCCTTCAGTTCCATGCAAGTGCTTGGAGCTGTTATTGTGTCCAGCTCCTTCATGGTTATGGTGCCTTTAGGACCCGTAACCCTGCTGCTGCATTTTGTTCCTTGACTGCTTGGGTTTTTAGGTGTATTGTGCAATATGCCTTCTAATAGCAAAGGTGTGTGTTTGGCAGATACAACTGCCCAGCAGTAGAGCTAGGCCACTGAACAGAAGGCATGTGAAATCTAGGATAAGCCAGAAATCTTCCTTATCAATATGGAGAATGCCAAGTCCATGGACCAGCTCTGACAGCTGGTGTGTGAGTGAGCAAAGACAAAACAGTTGAGATGTGTATGGAGCTTTAAAATATAATTCAGTCCATCAGAGTAGTCCTTCAAATGGAATGATGGCCCTGGCTCTCCAAGGGGCTCTGCTCTCACTTCCATTAAGTGCAGCACGAAACGGGGATGCTCGATCCCTTGCAGTATCGACCTGGCTTTGCCCGCTCTCCTGGCACCTGAAGGGAGAAGCCTTGTGGAAATGCGGCGTTGCAGGCAGCAAACATTTCGGATGGCAGTATGCTATCCCAGGAGTGAGACAGGCTGTCAGCATATGGAAAACGTGGTTTAGTGGTGACCTGTGGGTTAATGGTTGGACTCGATCTTAAAGGTCTCTTCCAACCAGCATGATTCTATGAAAAGGGCTTTTTTTTTTTTGTTGAGTTGTTTAGTATAAAAAGTGAGCGGACTTTTTCTTTATTCAGTATGAGGAGATCATCTGGTTTTTGTATTAGTTCTATTTCGTATTTTTATAAAAATCCTATTTAGCGTGACAAGAGGCACAATTGCTAATATGTACAGTTCTAGCCTCAGAAAAGTGAATGTCAAAATTTTTATTAAATTACACTAGGATTGGGCGTAGAGTATACCAGGACTCTTCCAATACGCGGGGAAGTGAACAGCAAATAAAACAGAAGTTTCACTTCAGAGTAGATCCAAGTGCATAACTGTCTGTAACTTGGGAACTATAGCGTGCGTTTGGAATGAGTCTAGCTTGGCCCTCAGCCTCTGAGCAAACTGAAGAGTTGATATATTTATTTTTTTCTTTAGCCACGATTTAGTTTTTCAATGAAGAAAGAATAACAGGTCTGTGTGTTCTACCAGTTTGTCTTTTCAGGTGTCAATCTGGCAGGGAAAGCCTTTGAGAGGTGGGAGAATGGCAGCACACAGGTGTAAGGCTTTGCAATATATTGGTTGTTTGGTAGAGAGGCTTTAGCCTTGAAAATACACTGCGTCATGTCTGGAGATGATGTTGATTTTTACATATGAATGTATACAGGGAGCAAGATTTAAATATCTGAGAAGTATAACTTTACATAGACATATATAACTATAAAAAAAATGAGAAGCGTAGCTATATATAGACATATAGAACTATTAAAAAGATGAGAAGTGTAACTATACATATACATATATAAGTATTAAAAAGATGAGAAGCATGACTATACATACATATATAGGCACATACACTCATCTTTTAATTAATGGGGTTTGAGCATAATTTGAGGGAGATTGATGTGGTGTTTCACACCTACACATACTTTGGAAGTTATAAAGGTGGCTAGTAAATGTAGACTGTCTTTTCCAAAGTACCCAAAACAGCATAAAAGTCATTGCATAGTAGTTATCACTGTGCAAAACTATAAATCCTTATAAGCATAATCAATGAGGGACCCAAGAAGGATGAACCATGCAGGGAAACGGCCACCTGAAGGCTGCAGAGAGCAAGGGGCTGCTGGTTCCATGTCTAAAGTATTGCTGTCCTCAATGGGATTGGTTTATTCTTAAAGAATATCTCTTCAAGTGACCTGAAGTAGTTTGTAGAAGGGGGAAAATATCTCCTTTATTAATATTTAGCTGTTTTCTAGAGAACGAAATTTTTCTGAGGTGTTTATCTAGTACTTTGCACTGAAGTAAAGCAAAAAAATTACTTAAAGGTGATCAAATCTTATGTTAGTATTTTGTAAGATTTGTCTTAAAACACACTGAATATGTGCACTTTAATAGCCTTTGTAAAATACTCTTTTTCCGTAAAATCATTCCACTGATGTTGTAGTGAAAAATAATTGTTTTTGATGATTTGTTGCTTGCATTTAGTTTTGATGATGAGGGAGAATATTAAAACAGACTGTTAGAAAAGAATAGAATGGTTTCTGAATGCATGCACACATAAGCACTGTTACATGGGAAAAGATACATTTTTCTTTTTAATTGGAAAAAGATCTGCTCTCTAGGATATTTATTTTCTGTTTTGACGCCTAAGCAATTGCATATACTCTGTGCCCGTGAGACCACAATTAAAAATTACCTCTGATGAAGAAAATATGTCAAAATGAAACTTGCAAAATGTCAGGAAGTCTGGAGGAGATACACAATGGAAAGCATTTTGCTGGAAAAAGTGCAGCTGATCTCTCGTGTTAGCCTCAGTTGATGGTTAGGCTTTTTGGTTCAATTTAAGGGTGAATGCTTCATTTTGTCATTTGTGAATTAGAGGCTGCTACTTTAGTGGAAGTCCCACAGGGTATTTATTCACGTTTCGGGCATTTTTAATGTCGGTCAATTGGAAAACAGTTGCTCCAGTGAGACAATTGATTGAATATTGATTACATACTGAGAGTGCAATTCTTTACCTCTAGGGTATAAACAAGATTTAACACATGAAGGATCCAAGCACTTGATTGGTTAGTGTCCATTTTTATATTATTCTATGTTTTATTATGTCTGCTGGGCAAAAAATCATTAATGTGCAATGCTTCACTGATCTTACTAAAACAGTGCATGAAAATGTGTTTGCTTAATACTGTCTTTAACATGGAAAATGCTGTTTGGGGTTACAAATTGTGGCTACTCTTTAATCCTAATATTTTTTTTTAAACATACAATTAAAATGGTCATGTAATTGACCAGTCTTTACATACTAAGAATATTTAAACTTTTTTGTAAGTTCTTTTTTAAAAGTCTATTAGATCTTCTTTTCAGTTCAAGTAAATTGGTTATATTGCATTTCAGTACATCTTCTTTTGCAATAATACGTGAAGTATGTGTCTTTGGCTTGAAGAAAAGCATTTAAAGTTGTGTCAGTAAAGCATCTATTGTCATGTTCCTTGCTGATTTTGGACAACTTCAGGGGTAACGTGGCACAAATCTAGTTAAGGCTTTGCTAGTTAAATGATATTCTCCTTTTTACTTGAGCCTCTAACATAAAGGGGAAAAGCAAAACCTTGCTGGAAAACAGACATGCTGTTTCCTTAACCTTTACTATTTATGATATCAAGCTGTATGTGATGTGTTTCCATAGAAGGAACCTTTGAAATAAAGCATTAGAAAGTACATCCTCTTCGGTATATGTGGCAGTACTGGATATATGCACTAGATTAGTAAAACCCTTAAATCCCATTGGATTAAAATAGCTTAGGAGATAGCTGTGATGTTATTACTGTAATCGTGATAGAGTAATTACTTCTTCCTTGTCTCTTAATGGTATAGCATGCCTAACACATGAGAGACTTCTCTTTTGCTGCTGAAATTTTCATTTAGGAAATTTAGGAAAAACAGTGGACAAAGACTTATGGCCAAAAACGTAGCGATATGAGGATTTCTTGTGGTCTCTGGAGAAATCTTCTGGGATAGAAGACAATCTAGAGCAGGCTAATCACTTTCCTTTTATGCTGGGCCTGAAGTTTGAAAGGACCTGTTGGTCAGTACTAATGTAGCAAGATACCCCATATCCTGCTCTGGCAGGGGGGTTGGACTAGATGATCTCCAGAGGTCCTTTCCAACCCCTGTGGTTCTATGGTTTGTGCTTCCCATTATTATATGATGAAATCCCAAGCCTGCAGGTAAAGAGAACATACACAGAATTCCCCCCTTGATTCAGTAATAAGCTGCTTTTCCAGGTATCAGGCAATTTTCAGCTTTTCCAAGAAGAGATTACTACAAAATAAAGCATTTTTCTGGATAAGAGCTGCACAGGTACAGCAAATTGAGCTCCCAGACGTACTGCTCAGGAGCAGGGTAACTACATCACCTGCGTGGTGGAGTCAATGCATGTGTACGTATGTGATTCAGCTGCATGGGTCTATCGAGGATCCCTTACCTAAGCTGCAGTCAGGGCTTTCAAACTCCTTAGAACAGATCCAAACCATACATTGACACTGAAGTCCACTGACCCCGAACTGAGCAGCATCTCCAGAAGAGCCTTGCTTCTCCTCTACTTCAATCTGGGAGAGCTGTTCTTTTCCTGTCAGAGCAAGACGTGAAACAAGAAGTAAATCTAGAGATTAAATAATACTAACAAAATAAACGTTATCTTCAAATAGCTAGAAAAACCTCTTGAATATTGAGGGTAACCGTTCCTTTTCTCTGCAGTTGCACTCTCCCATCTTAGAGTACCAGAATATTATAATGGTGAGACCAGTATTAAAAAACAGAGAAGGGTTAAACTTGCTCAGTCCCAGGTTATGGAAAGTGTTTTCTGGTTTTTATTTGAGGCTAGCACTCTCTGCTCAGCACGTTTTGGCCCACTGAAATGTATGGTTTTCATGTGTTTTACACCTACTTATAATCCTCAAAGATAAGACCTCCAGTATCGGTATGTCCAAATAGCTCACTACGTTTGATGCATTTATGTAAGACAAATATTTTGATTCCAGTCATCATTTATAAGATGTCTCCTTATGTAACTGTGATGGGGTAAAATATCTTAGCCTGAGTATAAACATGGCATATGTTCTCTGGGAACACCTTGAAGATAGCACTTTAGAATGAAGTACTTATAAGGGAGAAATTGTGGATTATTAATCTATTATGATAGTTCTGAATCTGTCCTAATTCGGAAAGAAATAGAAACATTTCTAAAATAAGCACGGGAAATGTAAAGTACAGTAAAACATTACCATTTGCGCAGCGATCAACCTGGAGCCTATTCATATGTCAAAAAGAGCAGGGTCTAATTAAGCTCTGGCAAACTCCATTCTATTTCCTTTCACGCCGATAGCGTTTGCCTGTGTTTGTCAGCGCTGAGTTTGGCTTGTGTGCAGTTAAGCACATGTCATCACTTTTCATTCAGATGATTCAACTAGTTCGTATACTGCTTTTGATGTATTGCAGCTGTTCTTGTGTTTAATTTATGCAAATATTCCAGAATCTACATAGCAGCCATGATCGCTAAAACAGAATACTTGCATAGAGTGCTGCAGAATTGCAAGAAGTGAATTTCCTCTTCATATTTATCAATGTGTAGTCTCTGTATCTCATTCTCGGAGTGGTTCTGCCTTCAGTCAAGAGCTCTCCAATAACTTTCCAGGCATAATTTGGAGTCTCTGGATTCAGATTTCAGATAGATGAGGGATGAATGAATGGAAATTGTTATCTGCTACAGAAAAAAAAACTGTGAATAGCAAAAGATGAGCTTCAGTGAATTATTACCTTGAATAGTTTGGCCAGTCTTACCTGTATGTCTCATTATTTTCAGTGAATTATCCTTTCACAGCTTGATGAACAATTAGTATTGTAATATGTATTTCCTCTTGGAAGAAATGAAGTACATATTCACAGCTTAGTATTCAAAATAGCGAGGGTTTCATAGTGCCATGCATTTGCTCGAGGGATATCCTAACCTGTTTAGTAGAATCTCTTAGAGCTCTTTTGCATAAACTCATACATCAGGCCTGTAATTGTTCAGAGACTTGTTCTTTTGCTTTTCAAAATAGATCTGTTTCAATGTTTTCCGTGTTCACATCACACTGGGGCTTTGAGCAACCTGGTCTAGTGGAAGGTTATCCTTGCCCATGGCAGGGGTTTGGAACTGGATGATCTTTAAGGTCCCTTCCAACCCGAACTATTCTATGATTCTCTGATCACTGACCAAGGAGAAAAGAAGAAAAAGGGTGCTTTTGAGTCACACACACAGTGCTTATCTGTATGTGTGTGGTGCTGTTCAAGAGGCTTGCAATGCAAGGTATAATTGCTAAATTATTTTTTACATTGCTTTTCCAAATGTAAAACTTGTTAAAATATCATAAGCTATATCGCCATTCTAGTTCTGTTTTCTAGAGTGATCACTAATAGTAATAGCAGAAAAGTAATCACATCCACTGTGTTTGGCTTGTTTCTTGATCGCACAGCATTTTCTGACAGAAGCAGGGATTTACAGAGAGGAAAAAAAAGAAATCCATGCTTCTTAATGTTCTTTTGCCAAACAAATATAAAGGTCTCCACAGGCAAGGATTAACTAATACAAATATGCTTTCTGAGCAGCTATTGAAGAATTACTAATAAACATAATTATAGCTGAATATATTAAGATATTCAACCTTGTAAATATATCCAGTTATAATTTCATTACGGTTGGCTGAAGCCCTAGGAGAAGCCAATGTTTCAACCTCTTTGTTCAAGTCTTAATGAATTATTGGAAAGTGGCTGATTAGAAAGCATTGAATCAGAAAGGGCCGCCACATTCTGAATGCTACTCTCTTTGATGTTGTTTACCTCCCAAGTTGACTCATTTCCTCGGACAAAAATCTTGGTACGCGAAGGTATGAGCCTGCTTTGCTGAGCCATCAAATCCCAAGTCAGATGTGGTAGGTGACTATTTAGTGAATGTTGCAAGTGTTCATTGAAGCTCACACCTTAGAACAGGATTGTCCCCAGAAGTGGGGCACAACTAAATGGTATACAATGAAAGAAGTAGGATGCCTAAGTAGAGTTTTAATTTCTTCTTAGACTAGACACACTCTCCATACTTACTCCCCTACTTTTTTTCTATTTGGTGGACCTGCTTGCTTCCTGCTTCCACTTGCTTCTGGACTCAATGCCTCTTGAGCTGTCCAAGGCAAAACTACACTGTAATGTGAAAATATTTGTGACAGTCAGGCCACTGCACACTGCTGGGTAAGAGCTTTGGTCTACACTGTGTATCAGCATATACTTGAGCTTTCTCTTCTGTAGAGCTCCAGATTTTAGGTAATGAAACACGAGCACAGGCATAAGGGGTTGGATGTGAGTGCATCTCTGCTTGAGACTGGAGTCAGATCCTTGGCTGATTCCTTGTCAGTGTAAACATATTCAAAGAGGGAGATGAAGTTTGAGGAACTGGTGCTGTCTTCACAGCACCTTAGTGTTGTTCCACAGCTTCCCACAGCATACTCACAGTGCAGTCCTTCTGTGAGGGTTCACATTTCCCAGCAGATCAGTTCCATGCTGGGACGTTGCCTAAGGCCAACTCAAAGAAGAGCAGCGATAAACTGCATCCTGTTTTTTTCCACCTTCATTAAACTAGTCTCCTTTAAGGACCTTTTCAACACCTAAAATCATGTAAAAGGAGCAACTGTTAACCACAAGGTTCCCTGCTCAGGGAGTGGTTGACAAACACTCTGCCACACTGTGTGTGTGTGGTGTTTTTCAGTTGAACTTGTCTTCAGGGTACACCTTAACACAGTCTCTGCTCTCTTGAGGTAGAGCGGGTAGTTCAAAAAGTTGGCTTGCTTTGATTGAGGGTCTTTTCATTAAGGATGACTTTGCAATGTGATTAAAATCTTAAGCATGGCCTGCACAGGTAGGAATGACCTATAGTTTAAAGGTTCAAAGCTTTTGAGATGTCTCATTGGTTACGTGCCTTGGACAGATCCTCATTCTACGTCTTCTGAAATACCAAAGGAGGAGCCTCATAGCAAGCTCTGTTTTCACTTTAGTTACAATACCTTCTGGATTATTTAAAATTAACTGGATTGCTTTAATTTGAAGAGACAAATATGCAGGCTAAGAATATTTGAAGCATGGCACTGAGGGCTGTAGCCAGGCCTCTTAACACCTTACATATAAGAGGATAGTGAAGGTTCAGGGGAGGAGGAAATAACATGAAAGCTGGTTTTGCCAGACAGGTAAAGACTTATTCATGCTGGGAGAATCTCCAGCTGGGAAAATCCATGGTTGTTATAGCCTTTGTGCCACCAGAATAGAAAAAAGGGTTGGCTCAGAGAAGAGAATCTGGCTCAAAGAACTTAAAATAAATATCAGATGTCAGAGCTGTGACTTAATTGTTTAGCTAAGTAGATCATGTGAATTACACACAGATTGAGGACCTGTTTTTGCTTCTATTGAAATTAAGGAGAACAGAATCAGGCCATACTCTCCTTCCACTGTCTTTCAGCCCTCAAAACTGTGTTATTTGGGAGTACAACAGCTCCTAGAATCATTTCTTGTACCAATCAGGAATCCAGAGACCTGCTAGTGCACAACTGCTTTGTGGTTTATTACTGTAGAGAGAAGCTAAGACTCTAAACAGAATGCATTTCCTTAGTAGCTGCTGGTTTTTTATTTCAAAATTGGACATTTCAACAATGGCTTACATGACTCTAACCGTGGAAGCTGCACCTCCAGGTTTGGGCATTGGTTCTGACAGCAGCCAATTTTAAAGAGATATATCAAGACATGCATATATTTTCCTACTTCTAATGCAGATACAGCCCTGACAGTCTCAGAATTAGACCTATGTCCCAACTCAAAGACATTAGCTTATAAACACCCACTAAGAAACTGCAGTTCTGAAAGCCTTATAACTGTAGGGCAATTTTTTTTTTCTTCCTTAATGAACATATAAGAGATGCTTGTTACCATTATGAATAAAAGGAAATAAAGCATATTTCTTTTATCATTATTAATAGAATGTTTGCTTTATCACTTTAAAATTCTCTATTAAATAAAAAACCCCATGTTTAGTCATGAAGGCTTTGCAGGAGTGAAGAAACTATCAGCAGAAAGACTGTGGCGGCTGAGATCGTGAAAGGATTGTTTAATTGTAACCAAAATTCAATTACCTGCACTGACTGACAATCTTGCATTCAGGAAGAAGGGCAAGATTTTGCGAGAAGGCTTCACATGTGCAATTGAAAGTGCGTTTCCATTACGTGGCTAAGAGCCTTCACATAGTTTTACTGGCAGGGTGAAATATGGGTAGACAGGTGACAGAAGGAAAAATTTTTTGAAAGATCTACGGCCAGTTTGAAGATCAACATGTGTTTCTACAAATTCTGGCTGGATGATGAGTGACTCTTGGTACAGCCTGTAACTGATTACACCATAAATGAATAGAGCGTAAATGACTTAGTATCGTATTTCTGGACGTGCTTGGAAGATACTGTGGGAAATATTCTGATTTAGAGAGGGCAGTTTTTACTTTCTGGTTTCTGGATTCACACCACAGAGAGCATCAGAGAGTGGCCAGCATCTCTGTCCCTTGCCAGCCAGGGTTCAACCTCTCCAAGCTCGTGATGATGATAAAACTGCAGTCTTTTAACTAGCGACAAGGTGTGCTTTCTTTTTGTCAAAAATAGAGAAAAGTGCAGTGTCTGAGCACTTAGCAAACAATTACTTTCCCTTCACAAATGATGAGTTAAGCAAAGAAAATTCAAAATCTGATGGGAAGAGGAGGAACGTAATATTACCAGTGTTGAAAAACCTGAATAGTTCACAGTAGGCAAAACTATCCTCCCCGTCCCCTGCCTGCCTATCCTGACACTTCAGATGTGATTAAGTGCTGCTTCTGTAGCTCGAGTGAGTTAGCTCCCTCCAGTCTCAGGTTATGTCCTTCCCACAGTTCAGTGCCCAGGCTTGGAGGAGCCAACTCTAGGGATAATCTGTTGCCCTTAAGAGGGTGTTGAACTGGAGGCTGGCAGCCCCTCTTCAGGCTGTAAATAGTCATTGCTCTGCTGAGGTAGGAAGGCCTCCCTGGAATTACTGTTCGTGCCATTAGTTGTCTTCATAGCAACGATCACTGCTAACTATTCCTGTCACTCTCTGTTCCCACTCGCAGCTCAGCGGAGATCAGCCAAGGCGAGGAAGCCAAGCAGAGCGCAAGGGAGGAGAGAAGGCAAAGTGCAACAGCTGGCCAAGAGTAGGGCATAGGTAGGGAAGAGTGGGGGCAGCGGCTGGCTAGGTCCTTCCCATGGGTGTGAACAGGTCCTCGTCACCCTCCCATGACTGCGAGTCAGCCTTTTCTGCTGCTAAGACTACTGGAGGAACTTAGTTAAAAAGAATTTTCCTCCGCAGCTTCTGAAGAATCGGTCTAGGTATGGGTGAAGGTAGGAATGATAAGTAGGTGTCCTTCTCCTGTGCCTTGTATTTTGTGTGGGTGCTCCAAGTGATACAGGGTGAACACTGAATGTTTCCATGCCTGTTCCTCCTACTTTTTTCCTCTGACTTCTGGATGTGTTTTCCAGCCTCCTCCCTCATACTGTCACAGCTTTCACTTTTATACGATATGGCGATGTGGATCCCAAGGAGTGGGAAACTGAGTCAACATGAACAGTTGTGATGCTCAAAGATAGTCCTGTAAGTTCAAGTCAGAATGTTGGTTTATAAAAGAAAAAACTTCCGTATCATTCCTAAGTAGGTCTCCCACAGATTGTGCCTGGAAGGGACTGTTGGCGAGAGTCCCATGATAGTAGCTGCAATATCACAGGAGCTTTGACCTGGGCACTCTGCTTTCATTATGTCCTGTGAGATCCAGTAGAGAGGTACAAGGATTATGGGACTAAAGGTCTTGCTTCAAACTTCACTTTCATTCACTTTCTGCCACAGATGAATGGGGAGAAAACTGCAGCAGTGAAGTAAATTTAGAATACAAATGAGCACAAATTTAGAACACAAATTTAGAATACATGTGAGCACATAACGCCTTCTGAGGCAGCATCACAATTGTGGTTCTGGTGTTTCAGAAAAAGAAACTTGAAAAAAGCGAAACGTTTTAGAAGTTGTCTGTCTCACGATGCACACAGAAGTTTAGTTACTTTTAATGAAAATATTAGTGTCCTATGATCTGAAACATTCAAAAAGAAGCTAGGTAATGGACACTCTTTTCATAAAAGAGAAGTTCCTCCCACTTAGGTGCTCATAGGCCGTGACCCAATGGGGATAATAATAACAATAGCACATAGAACACAACTGAGATGGTTATTTGTTGAATTAAAGCTAGGGTTTCACACTTAGAATCATATGGCATAAACCTGTTGGATTTATTAAATCCAACCATCTGCTATTTCAGGCAACATGTCCTAGAATCCTGTTTGTAACCCTTTCAAAGAACTGGAATGTGCCTCGCTAGTGTAAAACTTGTCTTGCCCATTTATCAGCTAGCAGAGATAAAGAAATGTCCCTTTCTTCTTAAAGAAAGGTCCAAGTCACATCAGACTTGCCTTTTTGTGTTACTATTTATATTGTATTTTGGTATGTACAGAATCTTCCATAGTATTTGTACAGAGTGTTTTCCCATCACTCAAATAAAGGCTATAGATTCCAAGTGAAATCAAGTGTCTAAAGTTAGTCATGTGTTTTCTTGGTACCCACCTTGTCTCTGTAATAATACAGCTGAAAAATATTTGAGTCCAAAAACCTTTCTATAATTCCCTTGCAGTTTTATGAATGTGGTGTTGATGAGTGAGGACGACTATACAGCCGTCAGAGAGAGTGGAATTTGATCCTGGTCACTATAAAAAGGCAGCACTTCAAACTATTTCAAGACTATTTTTAGGAATCTTAAAAAAAAAATACTCCATTCCAAACAAAGGATGAAGAACAAAAATCTGAAATACTTCAGATCTGCTCCAAACTGGAGTGCACAGATGTCAATCCATCAAACAAATGTTACTAGGCCATGTAAATAATATAACTTTACAGACAAAAACAAGGCATGCGGAATTAGGAGAGCAGTATGTCTTTGCTTGTGGAATGTTTTTTCATGTGCTCATTTTCTCACTTTACTATGGTTTGTAGGTGTCCTTATCTGCTTTGATCATCTGTTCTAGGAATATTTTGTGCATTTTTGAAAATGTTCACTGTTTGCAATACTGCAATTTTGGTAGAACCACACAGATTGCAGTTACTCTCCTGCGAATGCCCTATGAATATTAAACCCCTTGGTTTAAGGGAGCAACTGAAGTAGAGGCTTATGAGGGTGAGTAAGAGAGATAAGATGTAGGTGAGTAGAGACTCCGGAATAAGAATGAATGTTTGGCACTACATGTGATGGACTGGCAGAGGGAGGAGAGGTTAAAAATAGAAATTGTGACTAAAAGCCAGATTGAGATTTTAGAAGCTGGTGCTTCCCTTCATGCCCATCTTTAGCACATTTAAGAATGACACTGATTTTTTTTGATGTAACGCTCTTGGCTGTGGTGACTGACAAGGTAAACTTTATCAGCCATAATGAAAGCAAACCCTGCTAGGCTTTCTCCTTCAGGTCATAGCGTTGTGACTGATGTCACAGTGCGCTTCATTGCTCAAGTCCCTGATGAAAATGACAGAATAAAGTCTTTTAATTTCAGCTATGAATACACTATCTGGTGTTATATATATAAAGTTAGGGGAATTTGAGAATATACAAATTGCTCAGCATTTAAAAGGAGTATTATTTGCAATGCTGACATCAGAAAAATATTACTGGAGAGAATATCAGGGAAAGTAAACATTCAGTCACTAGTTAAGTATCCTTCTAAGTATCCTTAGAAGCACTGTTTCAAACCTGGACAAGTACATAAGCATGGAAGCATTTATTTGATGTGGGAGCAGAACTAGGGCTTGACTGATGAGTTACAATCATATATCACAAAGTGCATTCCAAATATTCTCTATAAATAAAGCTGAAATACCGAACAAAGTTTTTATGGATAGCAAATAAATCCGAAGAGATTAGAATACTGTTTATGTCTAGCCTTGGAGAAGCAGAAGATAAATTGTCCAAATAATTCATTATGAATTCTTAATTGCACTCTGTTTGTAACCCTTAAGCTCTAGAGTACACTTTGCATTGCGAGCAGTGAAAGGGCTCCTGTTAGATGGAGGAAATGGGAAGCCTCGGAAACTCCACCCGCAGAGTAGAAAGGTCTGCACGAGTACATTCAGCATATTCTGCATTCAGTAGATGGCAGTGGTATGCAGTTGTAGATTAATTCAGCATTTTCTCTTGAGCAGACGCTCTCATCTCTGTGAATCAAAGCAGTGTTGATTAGAGGGTTTATTTGAGGCTTTATTTTATTTTAGTATTTCAGAAAATACTAAGATACCGGATCATTTTTCACCTGCTAAAGCAGACGGTGGCTGAAAATGCAAAAAGTATTGCTAATTTATTGTAATCTTCATTATACAGCACTTGGAAGAATCTGGTAAGGTTTGCATTTCCAACAGCGGTATTACATTCAGAAAGGAATGCATCTGTCTGGAGCATTGACTCATTTTCCATCTATGCCCCGTGGCACTTAGTACATACACATCAAAGTCTCAAAATAAAAGTATTCAGTAAGTGGGAACTGTGTGTGTTACTTAACAGAAGTAGTAACGCAGTGACGTCTTGGAATACTGCGCACAGAAATAGATATTTTCCCTTGTCTAAGGGAATGAATTGCGGAACAATCAGAGGAAGGCATCGGGAGGGTGTGTGTGTGTATAAGCAATCAACTTACTAAGATAATTAGAAATTATTATAAAGCTTTTAATTATGGAAAATTGGGAGGAAAAGAACAAAACAGAAGCAGAAATAGAGTGTATGTGCTATAAACCACAGATGAGGCTAAGGAAATTAAATTACATCATTTAAGTCGATATTTTCTCATATGGCAGTTATTTCTAACACAAATAATAGAAAATGTTTAATGATTTATGGTTGTTAATGATGGAAGGAGTTGCTCTCTGTTGCACAAAGCAATGTTTTTTCTTGTGTCCCTGTGGGAAACTGCAATAGAAAATGCATCAAATATCTCAGCCTGTGAACTGAGTTGTGACACAACCACAAATTTGTCCTAAGGATTTCAAGCACTCTTGGACAGATCCCAGAATCAATTGGTGGTCCCCAAGCAGGGAATACGAATGTCAAACATTTTCAACAAAGGATTGCATGCTCTGTTTCTCTGCTGTATCAGACACCACCTGAGGATACAGAAAAACATTTCAATCTATACTGATATGACTATTGTTTGCAGAACAAAAAGTAACACCATTCTGGTAGCAATGGAATAGCAGCATTAAAAAAAAAAAAAAAAAGCATTTCCAGTGTGGCCAAAGCTGCTGGTAATCCTCAGTTTTGCAAGTAAGAACTTTGTCCAGTTTTGGGCCCAGAAGTAAGAGTTTTATGCAATTTGGTCACAGCCAAATTATGATAATGAAAGTGGGAAATTAAGACCTTTTAATTGGTTCGGGTACTGAGGGAAGAAGTATATTTTAATTGATTTAATGTATTTAATCAGTATATAATTGATTCAACTCTGCTTAACATCATCTGCTACTGAGAGCTGTTAGGAGCCATTCATCCGAGCACCGTGAAACCATGGTGTGGCAAATGCCCGAGCCAGAGAGAGGGATTGAGCCATGTGACAGGGGTGACCACATATTTCTGTCTACATCTAGCAGGAATACTTGGATCAGATCTCTAGGTGCATGCTTCATGCTCCATGTATCCGCAGGGTATTCTGCCACGTGATTCCCATGTATGGCACTGCAGTTAAACACCTATGCTTTACTCAACACCACACCATACTCTTATCAAAATGATCATTAACATTTTTTTCCTCCACTAGGATGCCTTATCTTTGCACGATTTTCCGTTTTAATAGTTGATTTTCAGCAAAACTTGTTTGGTTGGTTGGTTGGTTTGGTTTTTTTAGCGGAGGCGGTACATCTCGTCCTAACACTTGTAAGAGTTATTGCATATGTAAATTAAATCATACAGAGGAAGGATTATTTAGGTCATTAAGGTTTGTGAATGTCTTTTGTGTTGTTTGGGGTTTTTTTTAAAGCACTGCTTTTTAAGGATTTAATGTAATTTTAAGGCAGTAATGCTGAGCATACTTTCATCCTGGCATTGCGATGTCATTCCATTGACTTGTTGTTCTAGTATACCATTTTACTTGGATATTTTTCTCTTGTTCCAGTCTGTTTCCACCTCTGTTTTTCAAATTCTTCTGCGCCTTACCAATTCCTTTATGAATTTACATTTGAAAGATCCTACTACCACTTTTATCACCATACATTGTATTTTTGCTCAAACTAAGTCCATCTTGACATTGCTGAATGGATGCAAACCTACTACTACCTTGTGGTGTTGTCACAGTAGACAAGGGGGGCCACCTTTAGGCACTGTGGAGAGTTTCTAGTAAGGAAAAGCTCCATCCAAATATGTGGGACGTGTCTATATAAGTACGCGAGACAGTTTTGCTGACAGCATTCCAGTATTTGTAGAAGCATTATATTTCAACAACTGCAAAATATATTCCCATACTGTGAACAAATACAGCCTTTGTTTAAGTTGAAGCTTTGGAGAGTCTTGTTCTTCAAAATGTCACTTTTATTTAAAACTTTATTAACACGTCCTGAGTTGTAAGGAGTTTCATGACATGAAATGATCTTCTTTGAAAAAATGTTTTTTAAAAATCACATGCTATTTTCATGTCCAAACAACTTTTTTAGGATCCCGCATCTGGGTTTATAATAGAATAGTCAGCTGCATCTTACTGCTGACAGTTTTCTTCTGCCTTTTTATAGATCAAAAGAAAAAATGCACAACAAAACATTTGTTTCCTAAATGCCATAGTTACAACTTTAAACAAGATATGTGGGAATTAAGATTTTCATAAGATTGTATGTATGACAGTTGTGCAAAATTTAGATACATCGGTAGGAGACAAGGAAAACCTTATAATAAAGTTTGGTAATGTAAGACCTGCTGAGATGTATTGCTTTGTATTGAAGTGAATTTGGCTTAAAAAGGATTATAAAATAAGAGAAAATATGACTAAGAAGGAAGAATGAAAAGCACAGAAAGAAGAGTAATTCTGAGGCCTTGCTTTTTTGGAAGACCAGACCATTATATTAACTCAAAATGGCTTTACCAGAGTGAATAAAAACCATATCTTATAACCATTGTTAGATATAATAAGATATATGATCGTTAGTATTGACTATATCTTGGACTAAGCATTACATTGTAAACACATTTCGGCAAGATTATAAGCATTTGAACTGCCAGACTCTTGAAGGGTAACTTCTTGAGGTGCAGAACACCTTAAAACCAGGAAATGCCTGTTAATTCCATCATGTGTCATGTCATTTCAAGGAAACCTGTAGAACATAACAGTGGATATTCTGAATTAACAATGGGTATTCTAGAAAATGGACAATGATTAAACCTGGCTAAAAATGCTAAGCTGTAGATACTGCAGTTGAAGTATGTTTAGCCCCTGCAGGTAAATCTGACAAATATCATTTAGGTGGTGGGCAGAAGTGAAGTGATAACTGGTGTCATTCCTGCTTCTGTGTTCTGTTGGGTACACTTACATTTTCCTGAAACATTTACCTGCCATGGAGAAGCGTTTCACAAATGAGTTGATTTTTTTACTCCTTTTTAAGTAATTGAGGAAAAAAGTCCTTTGGATTTATTATTTTGGTTTTGGGGTTTTTTAGATGCATGAATATTTTTACAAAAAGAGATTCTTGATGAAGACTTCTTTTTTCTTACATAGAAAGATTAAGGGACTTGGCCAACACAGCAAAGCCTGAGCTCTGCTACTTCACATTTTCTGGGCTTACCTACAGTCCAGCCTGTAGTGAGATGTTGTAGATTCCCCTGGTGTAGACCTGGACTACGCCAAGGGCTGGAGTAATTTTTGCTGCCCGATTCACACTGCTTCTCAGAATAAGGTAAAAATAAGCAGAGAGTGCCTGTCGGGAGCAGAAACAATTTGAAATCTTGATTTTTTTTTCCACCAAGGAGGTAACACCTGAGGATGTGGAGTTTTCATGCCCCAAGGCAACAAGCTGTTGTGTAGAGTTGGCTTATTTCAGAGCCACAAGCACACCTCTTGTTATTTGTACTCCAGCAGGACATGAATTTTCCAGGCGCAATCATGGTGTCGTGGTGCTGGAGACAGTGCAAACACAGGGTAAAAATCAGCACCTGCTGTCACAGCTTTATGGTCTGAACAGACAGAACATGGAGGAAATGAAGGCACAGAAAGGTGAAAAGCCTCATCCAAGGTGAAGCGACTGTGTCTTATATTGGGGATTGAGCACATGCCTGAGGTCAGGGCTGTGGCTTATTTAGTCTTCTCCCTCTGTAATCGTGTCCAAATCAGTGAAAAATTAAACATTCATGTCAGCTACGAGGTGCTGAATAACAACTGAAAAGTGCGCAGAATAATTTTCTAGGGAATTAGCTTAACAACAGTGGTTTAAATCAACCTTGGAAAGTTTACAACAAAATATAAGGGTGGGGAGCCAGAGCAGCTGTTGCTCACTGCTTAGCTAAGATGTTGCAAGCTCTCCTCGTCATCCCATTTATCCCAGTATGGGAATAATCTCAGGTGGATCCAGTTGCCTATTATCTGAAACCACAAGACCTTCTGTGAAGTGCCACAACTTGAGAAAATTAACAGCGTGGATGGTTTAGAACCAAATTTTGGTATGAACTTAACCACTCTGTGAAGCAGAGCTGAAAAACCCTCTAAATTTGTCTTGCCCCAAGATTTTGCCGTAAGTATTCATTCACAATATTTCAGAAGATGCAATAGCAGATCTATCCTAGCACCATTTAATAGTTGTTCGTGGCCATTGCTGTCTATGGAAGGGCTGTAGGATGGGCAGCATTTTGACCCAGATCCATAACTATCTAAGGACACAAATAAAGAATAAATAAATAAATAAGAAAAAATAAAAATAAAAAAATAAGAAAAAAATCCTTGAAGTGAGATTATTTATTATTACAAATGGAGATTATACCCAGGACAAACCCAAGGTCAACAGAAGTTCCTTTTAACTCAGAGGTACTCTCTCGGGTGAGGAGTGCGGATTTTGCAAGCCTGGGCACAAGAATGCCACAGTCTGAATATTCTTCTAAATAATTTAGATCAATCTTATTGTTATTGGATAGATACTGATTGTTTTTATTAATTTGTGTAACATGGTCTTGAGGCAAGAATGGATTGAATAAACTCTCTCAACTCAGCATTTCCTGTTCCTATGGGTTTCACACTTAAAAAAATGTATTCTTTCATTTTCCTATTTCTTCTGTGGTTTTGCCCGGTGTGACTGTCAAGTGTTTTGATTTTCTTAATGCTTTGCCTGTCTATTTTGTTCTATTCATGCTTCTGCTTTTCTGTTGTGAATTTAATACGTCAAAGGAATTTAACTTGCATTGTGGGGATGTGAGCGTACATTGTGAGAATGGATATGAAGCTATCTGTCTTAATAGGTGATGGATACCATGTGAAGTATGACTGGAGTAACTAAGAGCTTGTTAGAAGCCAGGAAAAGCTTGTGTAGAGGTTTTGTCACGATGATTTTTTCACTGGTTTCTAAAAGCATCCTGTGTGGACTTGAGAGCTGCAGTGTGATCTGGTCGGGAGTCGGTGATACATACTCTATTCAAAAAAGATGTTCGTTGACTGAAACACGAAGTCCTTTGAGACTTCAGCCTCACAGTTGTGTACAGATAGGAGGGCATGGCTGTGAAGAAAGCTAAGAGGTGGGCACGTTGAAAAGCCGGTTGGTGCCTGGAGGGATGGCAGCCCCAGGAGGGGAGGAGCAGGCAGGCAAGCAAGCAGCAGCATTCAGCCACTTCTAACACACCACTGACCTAGTTTTCCCTACTGGGACAAGCGTTGCCAGGCCGATGTAGGTTATTCATGGGAAGCGGACCTTGCAGTGCTCCTTCTCAGGCTTATCAATGCAGCTGCAGTTTGATGCCTGGCAATGCGTAGCTCCTCGCCTGAGCATCAAATCCGTGTGCTGTTTTACCTTCTGTGCATGTAAGTGTGGGATTTTGGCTGTCTACTGTATAACAGGTTTTTCCTAAAGAATTTTATGGGGCAAAAGACAGGTACTGTTCCCATAGCAATTTCTGTAGACTTTGAAAGGACCTGGGTCTAAATGTTCTTTATCAGAGCAAGAACGACCTGTTCCTAGCCCAGCCTTCACCAGGCTTTGGCAATTTGTCGGTACTGGTCCACTTGAGGCACCTCATTCAGAACTCACATTCTTTCACTATTTTCATTTTTCATATGCTTCATTCTGCATAACGTAAGTTATGTCAGTGAAATTCTAAGATAAATGGGGAAAGGGTGGTATTTCATTTGCAGTAAGGAAACAAATTAGTTAAAACTGAGATTTTTGGGGGAATCTTAAGTAAATCAGGTCCCCTAAACTGGCTGAGTTGCAGTAAGACTTGAGGCATTTTAGCTGAAAAACCCAGCTTAAAAATACACTCGTGACCTCTGGGAAACTGCCTAAAGCCAGTGCTAAGAATTTATTTTGGCAGGTAACCAACATCTTCCTATAGTATGAAAGGGAACTTTGCTCTCTTCTGAACTAAATGTTAATTCAGATGGGGAATTGAAAAAGAATGTAGGAGAATAGAAAGATTTAAAATTACGTTAGCAGTAAGGAAATATTTTTAGGAAATAAATGTGTTCGGCTGCAGGTCCTAATGCTGTAAATTGATCATGTTACTTGTATTAGTGCTAAGAAGGTGTTTTCTTTTGAATGTAACATAACATGTAACTCATATGCAGTTGCTGTCTGCAATAATAACTGCAGTTACCCAATAACTTTTTAATACAGTTTTTCAGTGGAAAATTAATGAGGTTGTGGGGAAATGTACTTACTTGCATCAAAAGTTTCTGCTGTAAGCCAGAGGCAACATCCTACTGAAAAAAAAGAAGCGAGTTGTGTTAGCTCCAATTTTTGTTTTGCCTGATTCCTTTCACTGTTCTGAGACTTGTATTTTCTCTTATTCTTCTTGGGAAAAATGCCATATAATGAAAGGGAGGATTTTAAAGTCCACAGCAATTTTCACAGGAAAAGAGTACTATTTTTTGACTAATGGTGCCATGAAAATGTGCGTGGCCCATATCTATCTTAGATGATCTGTGGGAGACTTTTCAGGTGCCTGTTACTTCAAAACCCAAAATATGGTATTTATTTATATATAATGTGTTCAGGTACTCAAATACTTGTTATAACATGATAATGCATTTATATTTATTTAAGTATTTATAAAGTTATAGCTAAACCCAGACCTAAGGTGTGTAGAAATGATTGTCAAGAGTGTGTTGTAGGATGACCATTTAGTATTCATCTATGAATTACCTGAAACATTTCACAATGTTGTTTACACACACACAAACTATGAAAATTAATTTCATCATTTACTTGGGAAGCTATTTGGTCTCTTTACAGCAGATATCTTGGCATATTATGCTTTCAGAGCTTTTCTTGTAATTACTGTATTACATACTTGTTTTTTCTTCTCTCCTCAGAAATTTTTCCAAGAGATTCCAGTCTAAAAGACAAATTCATAAAACATTTTACAGGTAAGGCATCTGCTTGCTCTTCATTTACCTACATATGCATATTCTAAGTAGGGACAAGAGTCACACCAAGAGCTTTTTTAAGGTGCTGTACCAAGTTTAACATTTGTGAAGTTAAATTTGTATTATTTAGGACTAGAAGTTTTTACAGAACTCTAATTACATTTAGGTTTAAGTCTCTATATGAATAGCCTAGCCTAGAATACCTTTCAAAATATGGTAAGTTAAAACATTCATGATTTAAAAGCTATTGTTTCATTTTTACCCTCCTGTTGTTGCTTGTTGATTTGCAGCTACAGTACAATTTTAATAGTTGTGGGTACCGAATGTACACGTCTGTATGCTATAGATACTGCATTGTATATCTACATGCAAATGATTTGCAGTATGCTGTTAAAAATGTGATGTGTGTGAGTTCCTATCTGGTCTCTCTGGCAAGTAATGTTTTAATGAGAGAACTCAGCACATTTTTCATTTTAATTATATATATTTTTTCCATCATTTTTGTCAATCCTACTGTATTTATTTTCAAGTTCATTAATTTTAAAACTTCTCATTGGACTGCATATGCCTTTCAGAAGCAGATCTATGAGGCCATGTAAGTTTTCACTATATTAGGGAAACACATTTTGTCTTTTGTCTCATGACGTATACGTGTAGATCCTTATTTTAACAAGGCAAACAAATAGAACAAAGAAGGATTAAACAGCATAAATTAATCAGAAAAATCATTTCCTGTTTCAAATATGAAAGTTTAATATGATTAGAGCCAAGTACTTGTACTTGAAAACTGAGTGTTGTATAATGCACTCCCCTTTGGGACTTTATTCTGTAACAACTGGAAAAATATTGTACCCTCTGAATATAAGCAAGAAGAGTTATCAACAGCAAGATGCTTGCAATGATTCTTTACTCTCCAGTTCCAAATGTTCTGTAATTCAGAAAAGTGAAGGTTTCAGAGTATGACACTGCAAGTCTGTAGGTGATTTAAATGTTACTGAGATTAGTGAAACTAAAAAGTAGAGAAATAGTTGGCAGTTGGAGCGTGAAAAAGAGAATTGGAAATAATTACGCATTTCCTCTTTGCTGGAAATTTCAGACAGTCCTTGGCAAGAAAGGAAATAATTTCTTGTCTCTTTTTGCATGGAGGAACTGTCCTCAAACCTTTAGGATAAGCAGAACTTCAAGGATCTTACTGCTAACTGCAGCCTAAGAGCACTGGCCCTGCACTCTTACACTAAACAGAGTAATGATGAACCTTATCATGCTTGGTCCATATGAGAAAGAAATGAGAAGAACACATAGATCCTAACTATGCTATGCTACGCAGCACAGGAATATAGTACTGAAAATTCATCTCCTAGGGAGGACAGACAAGAAAGATTTGCTTATTTTAATAGTTAATCCATTTCCTTTTCTTAACTTTGGAAGCTGCTCAGCTACCATAAAAAGCTCAACATAAGAATCTGGGGAAGCTAAATAATGAATACGGAACAAGTTTCATTGCTCAAAAACAACAGTGGAAAAACAGCCGTGAGTTTTACAGAAAGTATTTTGAGAATACTAAATCTTAGAAAACAAGAACAAAAATACTTGAAGGCCTGTTTCTGGAGCCATTCATTAAATTAATAATTCTTTTCTGCATGAGTAGTTGCCATCAAAATTGCTGGAATTATTTGACTAACATTAGCTGGAATGAATAAGGAAAGCAGGTTTATTCCAAAATTCTTAAAGTTTATTTCTTTGTTGGCTCAGGATTTCTGCGTACATCTTTTTTTTTTTTTTTTAATTATGCACTTAAGATCTTCAGTGATGGATTTTTCTGCCTGTTTTTTTTCTCTTTTAACAGCTTTAGTAGATCCTGTAATCCGTAGGTGTTCTCTTAAAACTGTTCAGTTATAATCCTCACTAATTCAAGAGAACATCCTAAACTAATGAAGTTATGAAAAAGTGGAGAGAAGGGAAAATCAATATTATCTTCACAGTCCATTATCTTTACAGTTTCAGGGTTAAGAAAATTATTGTACAATTCTAGTATGACAAGAATAGTAGACACATTTTAAAGCTAAATAAGAACCATATGTAACAGTTCTTGACTATAGGAAAAATCATAAATAATCTTGTGAGTCATGAAGCTATCTATCAATTCAGCTTGAAAAGCCAGCTGACAGAGAGTGCTCTGTAAGGCACAAATAAAATTAACAGCATATTTTTGATGGCAGGGAAGAGAGGTAGAAAGCCATATATTATCTGCAAGGATGGGGAATTTATTTAGTGACAAAATCTGATGTTATCTCTATGTATCTTGGATAATTTCAGATTACTTTCTCTTGAGCCTAATTACTCAGATAAAAAATGGCAGTGATCTTCCAGTTCAAAGTTGCAAAGGCTGCTTTGTCAGTTTGTTAAAAAGCTTATTCATGGCTGAAAAATCCCATGAAACCCACATGCTACTGTAAAATATAGCCAATGTTCAAGGAGTTCACTGTCATAGAGAGGAATCTTCTCTCAATCTTGTGGTAGTTTGGCTCCACTATCCAGAGGGAATTGTCTTTTCCACCAGGCTGATAAACCACCTTTCCGGTTGTGAAATAAGTAAATTTTGGGGCTAGAAATACTTGCTATATTCTTCTGACAGGAAAGTTAGTCAACACAACATACTTCCTATGAATCCTTTTGTAACATTCCTTGAAACAAGCTATTCTTCAGGGTTCCCATTTGTTCTGAATTGAAAGGATGCAAGCTAAATTTAGTCTTGTTCAATTAGCGTCAATTTATGCCATTGTTTTCTATCCAAATCACAGGAAACTCATCACCAGCTGTCAGTGGTTGTATTGCTAAGCAGGTTACATGATGTAAATATTATATTTTTGCTCTTCTTTTCAACTTGGATGTCATCAGTAATACCCTCCCAAGGCCATCAGCAATTACGGAAGGTCTCTTTGGCAACTTGTTACCTTTGAGCCATGTTTTGGAGACCAGTAGCTATGTATTCTTATCAAATATTAATGCAGACAGATGGCACTATATCCGGAGAAGGAAGCACAGGCTGGAAGAACCAAGACAGGACATTATACCTTGGGCACTCAGGGGTTTGCGTCACCAAAACATTGAAACACATACTGCCCTGTACACACCTGCACCTTTTCTTGCTAGGACTATTTTAACAGGAGATCAGCTTTCTAGATGTTATTCAGCTGTCATTTTTTTTCCTCAATACCTACATTGTATATTAAGAACTTCACAAACCATCCATGTGCAAATTAGAAGCATTAGTACTTATGCATGCTTAAAATGCTTTGCTTAAAATGTTGCTCTTCTTTATCTTTAGAAATAGTATGTTGTAGTGTGTCTGGCTGAGCTGGTTTTCCACCCCAGCACAAAACACTGCTGCTGTGTGGAAAGCCAGCTCAGCCAGACCCACTACATATGTGCATTAAATCTGCAGATTTAGTCTGAGGTGGAACAGGCTGCCCAGGGAAGTGGTGGAGTCACCATCTCTGGAGGTGTTAAAAAAATGATTAGAGGTTGCTCTTCAGGACATGGTCTAAGGATCAGGGAAATGTTGGGATGAAGGTTGGACTTGATGATCCTAAAGGTCTTTTCCAACCTAAATGATTCTATAATTCTATGAAATCTACATTATTCCTTCTGCATTAAATGACTGATGACTACTAAGCAAATGAAATTCTGTTGAAGTTACGCTATTTTATTTTTCACCATATAAGAAATGTTACTGTTAATTTTGATTTACTGGAATTTCAAGGCTAAGCCAGTCCATTGTTTCCAAGGGCCATTTTTCTGTTACTCAAATCATGAGCATAATAGCATAGCAATAGTATTTCTTTTTGTTATTTCAGTAGCATTGCTATACTTCTGTTGCATCATAGTTGTTTGAGGTGTAGTAAAAGACTAAACATCATTTTAGGAAAAAAAACCAACTTAATTCCGTGTGTTGATGTCATTCATTGAAGCTACAAAGGAGTGGCACTGAAAGCTCGTGGCTAACTCCTGCTTACTTTCAAACAGGGCCAGTCACATTTTCATCAGAGTGTAGCAAGCACTTTCATCGACTGTATCACAACACAAGGGACTGCTCTACGCCAGCCTGTAAGTAGTAATTAAAGTACCTTATAATGCTAGCTCTGATATTGTTTAAAACCCACCTACTTTTCCTGTTAAATGTTTGATGTGCTGGTCCGTTTGTAGCTGTTGCTTTTTACTTTAGCACTTATGCTACAAAATATACCCAAGATCTTGTAATGTAGAAAGATTTTCTATCAATGCACTTGCAGTCAGCTGCATATTATGAGTTCCATCAAAGTGAGACTAGCATAAATTAAATGAAAACTACACTCTGGGAAACCAAATGGGCATGTCTGTGCAGCAGACAGATAGGAAGCCATATTCTCCTTCCTGCTCCCTTTAGCTCTACTTATTAATTTGTGCAATTAGATAAAATCTGAACCATTCTCTGCCTTCTCTTGGTGCTCACTAGTATGGTTATATCTTGGGGTTTCAGTATATTTCAGTTTGTGATGATAATTTTCTATTATATGCCCATTCTTAAAGAATATAAAATCAATTCATTTCTGTTACTGAAATGTGCAGTTCTTGTCAAACAATATTCCAGTATGAGATACACAGAAATTCTGCTTTAACCCAGCCTGAATGTAGTTTTGTCAGAGAGACTGAAAAATAAAGCTGTCCTAAGTTGTTATTAAATGGATATAACAAACCAATGAAACAAAATGAAATAAAAGGGAAAAGCCTTAAAAAGGAGTTACTTCAGCATCTCTAGTGTAATGGACAATTCAAATAAGGAGGGTGGCAAGCAGGCAATACTGTTTGTTTAGAAAAGGTGAATCTCATCAGTGATCTGTAAGCGCAAACTGTGGACCTGGGTGCTTTGGAAATTTTTCAGGACTTAACATGAAAAAAATAATGACACTTCTTGTCTGCATCCCTTAGAAGGACAGTAAGCACTTTTTTTGAGCACCTGAGATGCAGCCTTACCAAAGATTGCAGGATCTGACTTTGAAAGGGGCTGGAGCAGCCCTTGTCTCCATCTGCCTTTACACTGATCAGAAGCTGGAATGTAGAAATCCACGCCTGATTCTCAAAACATAGACATATAGCTTTGTAAGGAGACATATGAGTAGGCTAGACATATATCTGTTACATGCTGCGTTACAAAAATTCTCTGCAGGTTGCATGTTGCATACCTTGATACATGGATTCAGAGTATACTAACATAATTTGGACTCCTCTATAGTTCCTGAATGCTTCACTTTATTTATGAAGAAACATAGTAATAATATTTCTCTTCTAATGAAATAGCTTTTATCTAAATTTAAAAACAAGATTGTGGTTAGGACTGTGTCTAGAACTGATTTGTGAGTTCAACTATCAAAACAAAATGTAAAATAAAAAATGCAATTAAAACCAAAGCAGATTTTTTTTTCCTCTTTTTTTTTTTTAATCAGCAAAACCCAAAGCAGACAATTATTTTTATTCAACCTGAAATATTCTATTGATCTAAAAAGGAAAGCTATATCCTTAAAACTGTCTCCATCTTACCCAGCACTCGGGGTTTAGGATAGCTATCAAGGATGATCATAGCCAGGATCTTCTCCTATCTCTTCAGAGGGCTTGGTATTTTCTTTCAGGAACACTCTAGCCATCATAGGATGTCTGAGAATGAGTTACTTCATCTCCTACTGACATGGTTATATTCTGTACAA